>JAWZYV010012025.1:0-201582 GCA_038373885.1 Cheiracanthium punctorium
TAGGAAAATTTAACCCATAAGAAACTTTTCTATTGAACTTGTGTATGTTCTAAGAGAATACATAATTAACTGCTCTAACTGTTAGTTAACCGCCTAAAGGGGTATATATACGTTTTTGTTTCTCTAGCTAGGTGCTGATCGATAGATTTTTCAAGCTGGTAATATGTAATTGTCAAAAGTGAACGGGTATTAGTACCTGAATGTTTGTGCAAACATTTTATGTGTCTTTATATATCAGTGTTCTGTACTCTCATCAAGAAACTGAGATCATAATTTATGGTTTTCGTGTAAATAAAGTTAATTTTGATGAAGGTTCATTTAATAGAATCTGATATGCCCACTGCCACAAACCCTGCAGGAAACTCTCAACAGTTTCTATCAGAAAAAAATGCACACATGTGCAGACTGTTTCTCATGCATTAATGGTTGTGAAAATAAGCCATGGAAATAGATTAGCGAACATGAGTGGACATTTCTTTTTTCGAAGTTATGTTTTTATACCTAATGCTCCCGGGAAACACTGGGCTACTCAGCTAGTTTATATAAATGTCATCATTCATTAGTAAGCCTTTAAACGTAAATTAAGAAGATTACATGTCTCTTCGAAAAGCACTTAAAAGGAAAACTACCTTTTACATACCTTTAAATTGTAACACATTATAATATCAGTTTTCTAAGTGTATCCGTAATGAAATTAAACGCAGTTTATATGTAAAACATCTGTTTGCTGCACTAATAGGATTTTAGTGCATAACGCAATAATTTCATGGCCAGTCAAATTTAGTAGCTCATTTTTTTATGAATACTTATCTATTAGTTATTTTTAACCACAATATTTAAATTTAGTTATATTTAAAGCAAGATTTATTGAGCTACGTATTTAATTTAGATTTCTATGAATTTCTTTATCTAGAAAAGTTATCGCATTAGGAAATGAAACCGTGCTTTCACCTGGGAGCGATATAACTTCAGGCAATGGACATTAATTTGTTTTTTTTCTTCTTTGCCACTATAATTTTTATGTATGATAAAATCCTTATGTTTAATAAAGAGAATGAGAGCTTACTATTTGGACATCCTTAATATAATTCTTTTGTTGTATAACCTTCCTCACTATTTGTATCGTATTAGCCTTTTGAGAATAAGGCCTCTCATGTTTACATAAGCGTTAAACAACCGGGGAAAATGCATTTACCACCAAATTCTAAACGAAACTCAGCGACAAACAGTTCATATAAGAAGTGCATGTCTTCTCATGTCTACCATGGGCCGTGGCATATGCATCTACCAAATGGAAACCTTGACGTGAGGTATCCCGTGTTTATTTATCCAAGAAAGTCTGGTCTTTATTTTATCGACCTTACTCAAAGGAGAAAAGACTGAGTCAACATTACATAGTCCGGAGCGAGACATTTGAAGTTGTGGTGTGGCAGCGCAATGATCTAACCATTACACCACTGAGCTTCAAAATCCAACTTCTTTAATTTTTGAATGTACTCATGATAGACTATTTTATCCACACACACTACTCCTATTTTAATGCTTTCTTCTGTCCTCTATTAACTATTTCTCAAACAACAAAGAAAATTAATAATCAATTTGATAACATTATGTGGTTTGAACAATGAAAGTCTCCTTTAGATTAAGCTACGGACAATACTCGATAGCTACTTTTTCACCTGAATAACTGTTCATTAAAATGTCAATTTTTCATCTGATTATATTTTTTACTACAAACATTGTGAATTATATCTATATAAATAAAATTAGACTTTTGTCTGTACATTTCTTGGAATTCAAAAATTTTGCGATTTCTATCCGTTTCAAGCACCCGGGAATCCCATGCGACCCTCAAAAAAAAGTTTGTCTGTCTGTCACTCTGTCGTTCTGTCGTTCTGTCATTCTGTCGTTCTGTCATTCTGTCATTCTGTCCGTGACGCTTTTTCTGTTTAAGCATCACGTAAAAACGGCTGAAGCGAATGATTTGAAATTGGGTGTCATGATAGGTGGTCACTCAACTTAAAACATAGGCGTAGAATTTAAAAAAAATCTTTATTGGATTTTGAGATTTTGCGAAAATCGTTTCAAACTGCGTAAATTTGTGTTCAAGCATCACGTAAAAACGACTGAAGCGAATGATACGAAATTGGGTGTCATGATAGGTGGTCACTCAACTTAAACATAGGCGTGGAATTTTTAAAAAATCTTGATTGGATTTTGAGATTTTGCGAAAATCCTGTCAAACTGCGTAAATTTGTGTTCGAGCATCACGTAAAAACGACTGAAGCGAATGATATGAAATTGGGTGTCATGATAGGTGGTCATTCAACTTAAAACATATGAGTCGAATTTTTAAAAAATTTCATTATATTTTCAGATTTTGCGAAAATCGTTTCAAACTGCGTAAATTTGTGTTCGCACATCACGTAATAACTGCAAAGGTGAAAAAATTATATTTGGTGAAATGATAGGTGGTCACTCACCTTAAACTATAAGCATCTAATTTTAAAAAATCGATCCGATTTCGAGATTTTGCGAAAATCGTTTAAAACTGAGTGAATCTTTGTTCCCGCATTACGTAAAAACGACTAAAGCGAATGATATGAAATTTGGTCACATGATAGATGGTTGCTCAACATAAACTATAGGTATCCAATTTTTTAAACATTTTCATTAGATTTTGAGATTTTGTGAAAATTCTCTCAAAATACGTTTATATTTCTTCAAACATCACGTAATAACAACTAATACGAATGATACGAAATTTAGTGATATGATAGGTAGTTGCTAATCTTAATGTATAGGCGTTGAATTTTTAAAATATTTTGATTACATTTGGAGATTTTGCGAAAATCGTTTTAAAGTGCTGAAATTTTGTTCCAGCATCACGAAATAAAGACTGCAGGGAATGAAACGAAATTGGGTGACATGATAGGTTGTCACTCAACTTAAATTCTAGGCTTCCAATTTTTCAAAGATGTTGATTAGATTTTGAGATTTTGCGAAAATTATTTCTATATTCGTAAATATTCGTTCGCGCATCACATAATTACGACTAAAGCGAATGAAATGATATTACTCAGTGACTCTCTTAACCTGTAATATTTTAACAATACATAAAAATTATAACTTCGCTTTCTTTACTTTGGCAACATACTCCATCCATTCTGTGTACTCCTACAATGCTGACGAAAGTTCTTGCTTTTTGGAAATTTGCATTCACTAACCCGTCGAGGACGGGTACTTCAGCTAGTTAAAGGAATAAAAATGTACAAGTGTCTTTTTTAATAGAATCAATTGAATGCTGGTAAGCAGTCTCTGGCCAAAAAACGGAGTAAAAAAACAAATTAATTTTATCTGTTATATATGATTCTATCTATTAATATTGTCTTTTTTCGTAAATCCAAATATTTATCCCAAAATATCTTAGTATGGGATGCACCACTGTAACATTGTATGCACCTCACTGAAATTATTCTAAAGACATAGGAAAATCTTGTTTCTCAATACTTGAATTTGAGTAGTTGCATTAGAAATGTGTTTCTTTCTTTTTTTTTGCATCACAAAGATACTATTAAGAAGCCATTTTATCGCCCATCATTTTGCGCATACGAAATCGATGGTCAAGTCCTTGGCATTAAAGGTCACAAATTGTGTATTACAAAATTTTACAGGTTAATCTCACAAAAATGGGTCACTGATAAAAGAAATATTTAAACGGAATGGGCCCCAAGATTAAATTCTTTGGTAAATACATTCTAAAATAATGTTGTTAAAATTAATGGCATGGCAAAGTCTAGGGAAAACAGCAAGTTCCGAAAGTTTGCCAAAAACGTATAAACTGTTTTAGGAACAGTTTATACATTTTATTTGCATAATTACTCTGTTGTTCATATATCTCTCAAATCCAATAATATACACCCCAATTTGCAAATAATTAAGTTGTCCTAACTATCCTAGTGTTCATTTGAAATGAGGTTTAAAATTCTTCATGAAATTGTAAACTGGAAACATATAAATGAATAGAAAGAATAAATGACCAAACTCAAATGCGCTCCGTTTTGGAGTAAACTTAAAAATAAGTATTTATAATAAATAATATTTTAAAACAGTACGTTTTCATACATACCATATAAAATTTCTAAATGATCTGCGCTAACTACTGTAAAAAAATATTTTTAAAAAACTTTTAAAATATCAGTGAATACCTGTAAAATATTTGTGGCTGCTTTGCTCGTGATAAAGTATGCCTACGTAAAATTACTCCAAAAAACTATAACAATGAAGAAAGTTAAAAACAAATAAATAATTTGGACTAATCTTTAACCAAGCAAAATTGGTAGTAAACGAAATAATTACAAATGTTAAAAATTTTTGCTATAAACAGTTTGTTAGAAAAACGATAAATTTGATTGATTAGCCAAATAATTATGTGTTAGTCGAGGGTGAGTTTTATATAATTGCTGTTCTGAAGGGAATGAAAAGACTGTTTGCTCGCATAATGAAGTTTTCATCTAAAAAAAAAAGTATAAAAAATATTTTGCGAAGTCATTTCTTTTAGTGTCATGAAATATTGGAAAACAATAAAATAGCAGTTCTTTTTTCTTGTTCTTATCTATAATGAACTACATTAAAAGGAACTTGCTTGGTGCCAATTTTTCATGACTCTGTTTTCAAACTAAATTGATTAGTAAGACAGTTTGGTTAACGATAGAAAAAATATTCATGTACTTTTTGCAAAGTTTTATTCTTTAATATTAGTCAGAGGATATTTTAATTGTTGAAGTACGAGACAGCATACAAATAATCATAAATTCTCGTATTAAACTCAAATATTGAAATGAAAAGGATTTTATAATGGCTTTTGAGTTTTTTTTTTTCTTAAAGGCGCATTGTATTGAACCTGAATTCATGACTAGAACAGAACTGAAGCTATTAGTGAATTTAGTGCTTCTTTTTTTAGGGTATTTTTTTACAGGGAAGGGGGATTATGCGTAAATTTAAATCATAATTGTTTTGAAGATTGTAGTAAAGGTGCAACTGGAATTTTAGACTGCAGTTGTAATGAAATTATTCCACGCGAACAAAGCAGTAAGTAAAATAATCAACTTCACTCTAGAGTCATATAGTTTCCTTTCTGAAATAAGAAGCACTCGATTAATCCATTGAATGAATAATAAATAATGGCTTGTACTGGAAATTCCAAGTTATATCTCACACAAGTTATATCAATTTGCAACATATTTAAAGATTTAACCTCTTATATCCCGAAATGAAAAAGTGTTCTTCTATCTTTAAGGGAAATATCCCTAGCATTTGACAGTAGAAATAGTAACGTACAATATTAAATAATGCATTATCGTGACATAAAGCTAATCTATAATTATACTCTTTTCTCTTACCGTTTGAATACAGCACTTGATATCTATTCTCTAGTCATTTCAAGCGAAAATCCTATCTATTCAAAAATAAATTAGTATTTTAATTTTGTCGACAAACTCTATAAAAAGCATAACTAAGAATTTCTTACAACACTTTAAAAGCTCTTCGACATCACAAATGAAAAATAATAGCTGATCAAAGATTTTTTTGAAGTTCATTTAAAAAAGTACTGTAATAAAATGAATCAACGATCTGGAAAAGAAAATAGCTAGAAATTTTTTCGCGTAAAATACGATGACCCTGAAAATAAGTAACGTAATTAATTAAACGCCGAAAGCTTTTACAACACACTTTATATTTAATATGAAACGGTAAAAGGGTAAATAAACGAATATTTATAATTTTTAGTAATGATACAGATCTGCACTGAAAACCTTTAAGAAAAAAAGAATAAGAAATAAAATTATATATGCAATTATTTTTCAAAGTTTTATATTTTTTATATGAAAATCGTGCAAATTAACCATACAGAGAAATACTTTACGTTTGTAATTTGGGCAAAATAGCTCTTTTTCGTGGCCGTTTGTAGTTGATTCAATTTATTTTCCCAATTTTTCTTAGTATCTCAGTATGACGAACTGTGCTTAACATGAGACATTGCGGTTACGAAATACGAACCCTATAAATGCTTGCAGAGTGTTGAAATTTTTGCAGTGAGTTAAAAGAATAAATGGTACTTCCAACCTTACGAACTGTCACAAACAGCCAACATGTACATGAGCGAGATATTTTACGTTTCCCACAGGATAACATTGGGTTTTGCGGTTCACATGCGTTCAGCTTTGGGGGCTTATTTTGGCCCCAAATTTGGCGATATTTAGCCCAAAGGTGCTAAAATAGTGATATTTTGTGCGATTTTATTGATGGGACCTGTAATGTTTGCTTTCTCGCTTAACATTAGTACAGAGAGTTCGAAAATTCATTTTGCACCTGTCATGCAATAGGAAAAGTACTTCTTAACTGTCTCTTACCTTACAGAAATTGTTGGAAATGTTAACCACGTGCCTCCAGACATTTGTACACACGACTTTTCATGTTCTTGAAGACTTTTTATAAAACTACCTCAACTTGTTTGTTATCTCGTAGATCGTACAGGTGCATAATTACTTTCCGGATGCATTGTAATCTATACTATTAAAATCTGTGTGTGTGTGTGTGTGTGTGTGTGTGTGTGTGTGTAGCATCATCATCTCCTAAACGGCTGGGAGTTGAGTTTCGAACGAGGTATCCACGAATTCGGAGAATTTCAAGAAAGAACCTCCGCTAATTTAAATTTCGAAATTCGAATTAGTTTAGGAGATATTGATAAAAACCGCCATCAAAAACGTATTTGTGTAACCCCATTGTGTTAATCAGAATTTTCTGGTGTCACATTTTTTAGACCATTTTTTTACCGCGGAGATTCCGATCCTGAAGTATATTGATTAAGCAGGAGTAGCCAGAAATTTTTCATGGGAATGTTACGACTACTGCAACTCACGTATATGTACACGTGTGTGCGATAAGGGATTGAAGAATATACATTTTGTATGGCAAAAAACTCCGCTTGGGGGGTTGTGACCCCCTATCCCCTCCTTGGCTACGCCACTGTACGCAAGCATAAGTTGTCACGTCATGAAAAACCGGCATAGATGGCAAACTCCGAAGTTGTTCTGAGGGTTATACAAAATTAAAAATTTTTCTTTTAGTAAATTTTACTTTTGATACAGTTCGGATATTTGGTTTTAATACATTTCGGCCACCAAGGTGAGATGAAATATTACTAAATACGGCAACCCAGAATTTTCTTAACTATTGAATTTGAGATTATGCAACTACAGTAGATTCCCTAAAACGGTAGATACGTTCCGTGTTATAGGAATCTGTGTTGTACGGGTCCTGCGCTATACTCCACCTGGAGTGCGAACTGTGCGGTATAATCGCGGCAAAACTTATTCGCGGTCCGTAAAAATGCAATAATGTTTGGTGTTGCCATTCAAAAGGAATGTTAATTACCGGAGGTAAGGCCTCATAATATCAGAACATATGTCTCATTTCACCGTGCTGTACGAGTCTCTTTTAACGTGTTACACGAAAACTATGGTAATGTTTTCGTCGTGTTCTAAGAATTCGTGTTGTAGACCCATGTTATAAAGGGGTCAACTGTAATCTGTAAAAAATGAAAAATGAAATTAGTTATATGTGTAAGGAAAATATTCTTTTTCTACCGTGCGGAGACGGGTACGCAGATAGTCTATGCTATTGAAATGTGTGTGCGTCTGTCTGTAGCATCATCTTCTTCGAAACGGCTGAGAGTTGAGTTTTGACCGAGGGTCCACTGATTCGGAAATTACGAGAATAATCTATTTTTGGTACTTACGTACCGGCCGTCCGCCAAGACGAGTGATTTTTCGCCAAGATAAATACCGCACACATGAAATTATTGATAGTTTGAAATACGATTGGCAACTGTTTGCCAGCACATTTGACGAAAATTAGTTTGGCGGGAATGACCGCCGTTATAATATGTAAGTACCATTTTTTTTTTAAATCTCTCCAAAC
The DNA here is from genome assembly GCA_038373885.1 of Cheiracanthium punctorium. Taxonomy (NCBI): domain Eukaryota; kingdom Metazoa; phylum Arthropoda; class Arachnida; order Araneae; family Cheiracanthiidae; genus Cheiracanthium; species Cheiracanthium punctorium. Next base: position 7,984 of record JAWZYV010012025.1, read on the forward strand.
ACGGTGTAATGAAATAGGGATTCTTTATAAATATGAATGTTTTTGGAGATGAATGAGAGTGTTTTTAAGCCCGGTAAGGCTAAGTTGCCTACAAACTATTGCCTTTATTGTAAAGTTTAATTTGTGATTCCTTTTAGCTCTTTGACATTGACTGGCGGCATTAATTACGCCAATATGGCAGTTCTAGTAAAGTAAACATAAATAACTCATTTCATGTTCTATTTTTAGCATTGCTATAGTTTCCATAGCAACGGAATCCATTGTTGCCCCTTAAGTTGTTAAATTTAACAATTAAGTGAAAGCATTCATTTCTACAGATCTTACGACTCGAAAAAGTGAAAACGCATTAAATATTAAACAAATAGAACATTAACGTACTTGCGCTTTAAAAATAACCGAAGGTTTAATGCAATTCTACAAATTTATGAATCGCGTTTGAGAATGATATTGCAATCATGTGCACAGCAAAGACACTCGCAAGTAATACAAAATACAATGCATAAGTAATTGCTGTTTTCAGTGGCGCACACAAAGGAGGGGCCGAGGAGGTCCGGACCCCTCCCAAAAGAGTTATCGACTTTTCATCATAGGATCATAATGTAGAGAGTTCTTGACATTTTAATACGTTAAAAAACTTTATCAAATTGTTACTTCTTGCAGCTAAGTAAATAAAAACATAATTCAGAAATATATTCCGGTATAAGTATATTGAAGTGTGGGGGGGTGTCTTTATAAAAGGTGGTCATGGTCGCGAGAAAAATTTTGTTACGCATTTTCTTAGATGGTTGGTTTGTGTTGCAACTTTATTGGAGCTGGACCTCTTCCAAGAGACACTTCCACTTGTGTGCGCCACTGGCTGTTTCTATGGCGTTTGTGGAATCTTTCCGAATAACAGGATCCGATGTGCTTAGAATATTTCCCTAAAAGTGCGTTATCTTAAAAATCTATTTATTTTTTATATTGTTTCAAGTTACAGGAAGAACTCTAGAAACGACCTCAGATTCTTGTAAGGTATTGAATTTGATACTATTCAACTAATCTGTTAAAAATACAATATGAAATTAGTTATTTATTTAGTGCGAACTGACCGTGAGATGTAACAAGTATGATATTGCATTAAGAGTTCAGTGAGTGTAATAAACTTTTTCATAGAAGTTACGTCACGAACGTTTTTATTTACAAAAGTGACTTGAGCTTCACGAAAACAGGGTGCATTTTTGGCTTTTAAATGTAAATGGTGCATCCATTGTTTCATCTAGGCTTTTTATTTTAGGTAAAATTCAACAAAGTCATGTATAACATAACTGCGCTAATACATTGTCCACTCTTTACGAAATGCAAGATAAAATAGTTGTCAAGACCATGAAATGTTATTTATGTGGTGTATATTACTGTTATAAATTATACCTAGAAAACAGAATTACATGATGTAGAAATACGGCATTTAGAAAATGAAAAGTTTTGTCTGCATACAGTAAAGTTCTTCATTTTTTGATCGCCAGTGACACTGACATAGTTTTTGTGTCATCATGCTGCATTCGTCTCAGATTTGCAGTCATGACGTCAACTTTTAGTCACGATTCAAGTAATTTTTCACTTTTTGAGATTCCGCATTACTGGTTTTAGTTCGAATTATATGTGTAAGGAAAATGTTCGTTTCTTACCGCGCGGAGAACGGGTATGCAGCTAGTAACCTATATAAATTTCGTTGCAATCGAAGCATTTTGAAGGAAGTTAGAACACAGACAGACAGATATACAAACCGAAATCATAAACACTTTACAACTTTGTCGTGAAGCGTTAAAATCAATTTCTCTAGATTACAAATGTCGCCCTTTAGGTTAGGTTTAAATAGCGGTTTCCCTTAAACAAATCTGTCCGCTGTATAGAATTGCTCATTAAATGGAGATTTTGTTCAAAAGCCATGATGTCATAAAATATAAGTGTACTTTATACAGAGGTTTACGTAATATGGGGATTAACGTTAAAAGTGAGTGTTACATCGACGTTTCATAACGTCTGTAAATTTTTCAGAAGTATAGATGTTTTTGTTAAAAGAACATATCTTATTAGTAGAAACGCATGCTATATACAGTTCCATTCGTTATACAGAGGTGCAATTTACATAAAGGTATCCGTTAAATAAAATATTTTCCTAAAAGAGAAGCATCCATTAGACGCAGGTTGACACGATAATGAAACGGAAAACTCAGAAACTGTTTTAAAAGAAGACTGCGTAAGACATGATTTCCATTACCTTGAAATTATTTACAATTGGTAGGGAACAACATTCTCGAAAAATTCCCGAAAGGGAAAATTATGGAAAAATCGAACAAATGGCAAACAAAAAAACGACCAGAATTTCCCTTAGCAAATCTGGCAGAGATGAAAAATCCCCTGCGCCTTTCTGGTTACAAGCTGCGAAATTCCAAATACGTAGATGCGTAGGACAATATCTTTTCCTCGCAATCCTGTTCTGAATACATTTGTAAATCGAGATTACGAAATGCAAGTCAAAACCTCCTATTAACGCACTGAAGTTCAATTGCGGTACGAGAATATCCATTCATAAACTATAAGGTTTGTTCCACTATTTCTCAAACCAAACACCCGGTGCGAAAAAACATTTTCTGTACTTCGGGAAGAGTTGTCAAACTAAATCAAGGAATTTTATGTTACTGTACCTTTGGTAGAGTTCCTAAACGCAGTCTATTGGTTTTAATTAAGTGCAGACGATTATTAAATAACTCTTGTTAATACTATAAACGGTGAAAATATTCTGTTTTTCAATACGATTCATGAAGCAATGTGTGGGTCTGTCTCGGATCAGTTTTCAAACGCATCGGGTATTTCTTTTAATGCACGGACGTTTGTTAAAGATCTCCGAAAAGAATCTGTCGCTACTCAAGGAGAATCTTAAACTCTCGTAAATATGACTCCGGAAACAAACGTGCAAGGGAAAAAATGCATTTTCCAGATATGTTATCGGTTTTCTTTGCCGGAATGAGGAAGGGATTTTCAGTGATCGGAGATTTGATTGGGGAATTTGAGGTTGTTTTTTTTGTTTGTCATTTGTTCGAATTTTCTATAATTTTCCCTTTTTTTTCTTTTGGAGGGATTTTCAGGCTAATCATATACTAATGCGAAGATTCTGAGAAATAGTTAGGATTCTCTTCCTTGTAGAATCTGATTGTTGATTTGTTTCGATTATCGTGATTATGCTCGGAATACTAAAACCATGTACAAAGCATTGTCAATGAGACATTTTCCACTTCAATGTGTATTTTATCTTACATAAAATCCCAGAGTAAACAAAGTTTGTAGCTATGTAGGTTTTTAACCTCCAGATAAGACATTTCACTATTTACTGTAGGACCAAACAACCTGATAGCACGTGACTGGTCACAAAAAATCGGCAAAAATTCAAAGATGTTGTTGCGCTTATTTAAATTACGAAACTAATTATTGATATACAGGGACACACAAAAAAGCTCCGATCATTTTCCTCCATATTGAAAGTGGTAAAAGAAGCATTACATACAGGGACACACAAAATATATCCGATCTTTTACGGTCTATTTGCGGTAGCAGTAGTATCAAACAGAGTTTATTATTGAATGGTACAACTACACACTCCCCAGTTAAAATGGTATACTCAGATACACAAAATATTTCCAGTCATTACGGTCTGTTGGCGGTATTGGTAGTACAAAACAAAATTAAAATGTATCATTGAAGTGTATATCTACACACTGCCCGCCCACTCAAAACGGTAATCCTTGACTTAATAATGTTACGAATTTTCGGGGAAACGCGCTGTTCTGGGGCTTAAAATAGTTCAAAATTCGTATTCTACGCTTTAAATAGATAAATTTTGCTTTTTGTTGCATCAAAATCGGTCAATTAGAACCGGATATACGGAGATTTTGATTTCCTCATTGTTTTCCTATGGCGATTTTAGAAATCTCGAGAAATATTGGTCCTAGGCCTTCGGTAACTTCACATTTTGGGACTTATTTTTGGCGTTAAATTTGGCACTAAAAAAAATTGCGCCACATGACCGAATTGTCGCCAGGCTTGGCGACATTTTGGTCATATGGCGCGATTTTTCCTATGGGGCTTGTAAAATTGCTTTTGCTGCATTAAAATCACACAATAACCTAACATTTCTCTTCTATTACGTAATCAAAATTCCTGCTTTATGTGGAATCTTCGAGAAATTGACTTTTCTGGAAGCTTTTTGTAGCTTCTGCGTCGACAATAAATACAAGCTGTCAGAGGCCTCAGTTCAGTATGAGTTGATCTCCCGTAGTATGAATCGAGCTGTCCGAGTGAGTACGCTTGCTTTGCTTTGTGAATTGATAGTGCTATAGAAGCAGTGTTTTGGCTTGCTTTTCGAAGCTGATTTTAAAGGGCTGTGTGTAAATTCTTTATTATTGAGTCTTGAGGGATTGCTTGTGATTTATATCTCTCGTATATTTTCACTGAATTTTTGCCTGTGAAAGTGTTTTATTTTGTGTGAGAAATACAGCATTTGTGAGAGCTTCTGATCTAAGCGCACTGTTAAAATCACATTATTGTTTGATTGTGCTTGTGAATCTTGTACAGCTGATTGTTCGAAGAAGTTCTAGATGCAATAAAGTTCGTTTTCCATCCTGACAAGTGGACTTTTTACTAGAACTTTCTACACCAATTGGACTTTAGAACGACGAACCCAGGAAACAAGCAGAGATTTCTATAACAATATACAGGGATGCTCAGAATATTTCCGATCTTTTCAAGTCTGTTGGCGGTATTGGTAGTACAAAACAAAATGAATATTTATTATTGAAAAATATAACTACATGTTTCTCATTGAAAATGTTAAACCTATCATTAATATATAGGGACAGGGACACACAAAATATTTCCGATCATTTACTGTCTATTGGAGATAGGAGGAGGACGAAACAAAAGTAGTATTTATTTCTAAAATATTTAACTATTGTTTATTGAAAATGGTAAACGTACCGATAATATACAAGGACACACAAAATATTTCCATTCTTTTAAGGTCTATTGACGATAGTAGTAGGACAAAAGAAAATGAATATTTATTATTTATGTGTATAACTCCATACTGTCCACTCAAAACGGTTAACCTAGAATTAATATACATGGATACACAAAATATTTTCAATTTTTTCAAGTCTGTTGTCGGTATTGGTAGTACAAAACAAAATTCATTTTATTATTGAAAAATATAGCTGAATGCTCCTCATTCAAAATCTTGAACGTAGCATTAGTATACAGGGACACATAAAGCATTTCCATAAAGCATCTCTTTTAGTGTTTTTGTGGTAGTAGTAGAAAACAATGTTGACATTTATTGTTAAGTGTATAACTACATGCTCTTTACTGTAAATGGTAAACGTATTATTAATATGCAGGGACACACAAAGTATTTCCGATCTGTTACGGTCTATTGGTGATAGTAGTAGAATAGCACAAAATTATTAATTATTGCTAAAGTGTGTAACTATATGATCCTCATTGAAAATGGTAAACGTAACATTAATGTACATGGACACACAAAATACTTTCAACCTTTTCAAGTTTAGTGGCAGTATTGGTAATACAAAACAAAGTTAATATTTTTTATTGATTATTCCGATCTTTTACGATCTACAGGGGGTAGCAGAAGGAGAAAAAATCTATTTAATATTTATTATTGAATTTTATAACTGTACTTTGGGTCTGGTACTGTAAGCATTGGGTTTCGAGATGACATGACAACAATTAACTTCTTAAGGGAAATCTAAACTAAATATAAAATTTTGTTATGCAGAAATAAGGTATCTTAAAAATGAATAGATTTTTTTTTCAAAACACGTCTTTAGATTCTTTCTTTTAGATCGGAAGTAACGTTGACATCAGCTTTTGTGTCATGATTTTGTAGTTTCCCTAGTGCAATCTCAAATTAGCATCTTTAAGGCAAAGTTTATGTTGCAAGCCAAAAAATTAAGTTAGTTTTTGAGATATCGCACCATCAATAAATTTCAATCATATGAATAAGAAAAATATTCTTTCCGTGTAAAGAACGGATACGCAGCTAAGTCTATACTATTAAAATCTGTGCGCGTCTGTCTGCGTGTAGCATCATCTCCTCCGAAACGGCGGGGAGTTGAGTTTCGATCAAAGTGTCCACGGATTCGGAAAATTTCGAGGAAGGATCTCCGCTAATTTAAATTTCGAAATTCGAATAAGTTTAGGAGATATTGATTTTTAAAAAAAACGACAAAAGCACGAATTTTTGCTCTCCGTAATTCCGCAATTGTAAACCATGTAGTCAAAAAGTAAAAAATCAACTTTATGGTTGCCATGTGTGACGATTTTGCCGAATAAAATGATTTAAATTCTTCAAGTAAAAATAAAAGAATGATTCTTTTTCTATTAGTTTATATTAGTAAGGTTATTTTTTAACTAAAATATCTCATGCATGTCAAATCAGAGCGGAAATGAAATCTTTTATACGCAAAATAAGGACTTGAAAATTTCTGAGACTAAATAATATAATATTTCAGAGCTTGGCGAAAAATAAAATGGCTAATATGCAGATTTTGAGAAAGCAAGTTCTAGCGGTTGCAGAGTTTTAGGCTTGGCGCAATTTACCGAGAGCGTAAGGTAATAGAATATTTAAGAACAAGTGTGCATTTTATTAGGATACATTTAGGCGTTAAATTTTAATTTTCCGTGCTAAAATAATGGAGTTATTCAGGCGATTTTAAGCCATCTAGCTTCAGAATTTTCAACAAATTAAGTGAATTGATTTAAGTTTGGGGAATTACGCCAAATTTAATGTCATTGAAAATCTCGCATTGTGTACTTCGTAGTTAACGATGAATAAAACACATTAACACATAGTTAATAATTTAAAGTACAGCTCCCTTTCAAGTAGATGCTTGTTTTACTTTTGCCGATAGAGCCATATAAGTGAGAGATACCTATTTCCCATTTTGGTTAAATCAAAGCTTCGAATGATTCCTTGAAAAAAATCTCGCAAATAGTGCATGTTAACACTTTGGAGATCGAAGTACTATGCGTGTAGTAAATAATTGATTCTTATTTGTTAAAACAGCGGAACGGAAGTTTCTGTTGCTGGAAACTGTTGAAATGGCGTTATCAATATACTGTCTAATATAGTTATTGTTTTACAATTTAAAATGTATGTTGATTCCTACTTTGGTACCTTTCTTAGCAAAGTTGGCGATAAATATTCAAATAAAATGTAACCCTGTGTTTAATAAGGTGCGTTGACATTCTGATAATTCCATTCCACGATTGAGATTAGCCGGTGTTACGAACGTATGCTTAGATAATATTTTTTTCCCCTTAAAAAAAATCTCCAAGCACGGTGTAATAAAATAGGAACGCTTTATAAATATGAATGTTTTTGGAGATGAATGAGAATGTTTTTAAGCCCGGTAAGGTTAGGGTTGTCTATAAATTATTGCCATTACTGTCAAGTTTAATTTGTGCTTCATTTTAGCTCTTTGACATTAACTGGCTGCTTTAATTAGGCCAATTTGGCAGTTCTAGCAAAGTAAACATAAAGAAAACTCACGTTAACTCATTTCATTTTCTATTTTCAACATTGCTATAGCTTCCATAGCAACGGAATCTATTGTTGTCACATTTACCAAATAAGCGAAAACACTCATTTCTACAGCTCTCAAGACCCGAAAAAGTGAAAACGCATTCAATCTTCTATTATATAAATGTGAAAGTTTGTTTGTATGTCCGGGAACTCCTTTCACAAAGTTCGACCGATCGGCTTGAAATTTTGCACATACACATAAAACGGCATAGAATAGTCGGTAACCAACTTTAAAATTCTGAAAACTCAATCTTTCCACGATTTTTTTTTCGATTTTTTGATAATTTTCAGATTCAGAAAGCTTTCAAAATTTCCGATTGTCTAAAACAGGATCATGTGTTAAACCATCTATATGCTGGCGATTGACATAACTGTAAACAAATTGGCATATCATAACTGAAATGACGTCATTTTGATGTCACGAGTTTAAAAATGCATTAGAAATCCTAAATACGTTACCAAAGCTTTGACAAAATATTACAGCACGAGCGAAATAATAAACTCTTAGATTATCAAATAGTGTAAAAAAGTAAAATAGCGTGAATTTTCTTTCACTAATTCATATTAGATATCTCAAGTGAGAATGACCCGTTTTGACGCATCGAGTTTAAATAAGAAGTTAGGAATCTACTTAGGTTTAAAAGGCTTTGAAGTAAAAATTTACTATTATAAAAATTCAAAAGTATTTTGTTTAATGCATGAGCTAATCATGGCTACTTTTATTTTTGAGCACGATGATTTTTCAGCAACCATAGTAACGAAAAGAAACTTAAAACACAGAAGCAATTTTTAAAATCGTGGTAAATTCAAAAGGTGCCACAACGGGGGAAATACTAAAGAACATAGTATTCGTTATCGGCGTGACGACGGCTGTCGTATGCAATCGCAAAAATCGCGCAAAATGTTGTCAAGTTATGACGACATTTTGCGGTATATATGTGTGTTAATTATACCTTTATTTTTACTGAATTCAAGCAAATTAACAAGTTCTTGGGCAACAGTTGCGTCATTAGCAAAATAGCTCCGAAAAATGTTTGAAATACATTAATATTTCCCCCCTTGGTTATCAAGGAATAAACTTCAACATCCCAAAATTAACTTTAATAAGCTCTGCTGCAAGTGAGTTTTTCAACGTCTTAATATTACTCCGTTTGAAAACTACTATGAGAAATAACCAGACTCAACTACCCTGCTCAGAACGTGAGGTGATAAATTAAAAGATTGCGTGAAGATGAAATATTTTGCGGTGCTAAATTCGACAATCTGACAATTATGCTAATGCACAAATTGTAAAGAATCATCAAAGAGTAGAAAAGCCACCATTGGTTTCAAATATCTAAGCTGTATCTTTAACGGTCGTCTTACAACTAACTGAACTATAATCCTACGTTGCGTTAATGTATACCGTGAGAGTTTTAACTAAAGAAACTACATGAATTTTATTTTTATTTATTTATTTATTGCGATTTTGTTTTGTCACAGGTAGTTACTTTAGGAAAGTATTCGTTTCCTACCGTGCGAAGAACGGGCACTCAGCTAGTACTCAATCGATGTACTGGAAACATGCGGAAATTTTTCGCAATGGAATCGCCTCAAAATTACTAGAAATCTTGCGAAAGGTACAAATACGAGGGATGATCACCCACTCAGTTTGGTTTTGAATTCTCTCTTTCAGAAAACGTTACTGAGCCGTTAAGTGTGCTCTGTATTGTGTTAAGTGCGACGCTCTTTCACATGTTTTACGAAGCTTTATTTAAAGTATATTTGTGAAATCTTTATTTTTGTATTCTGAGGAGCAGTTCAGGGTCCTGTTCGTGCATGCCACTGAGTTTTTGGCTTGTGGAAGGATTTTATTTTGTGTGAATTATAGGAAATTCGCTGTGAACGACTGACTGCGTTAAATCAGGTTATTGCTCGTGTGAATAGTGCATAAAAGGTTTTTTCGCAACTTTCTAGAAATAGTAATACTTTTTTTTTCATCCTAAGAATTCGACTTTTTTCTGAGATTTTCGATACGTCTAAATTTCAAGTGTATGAAACAGATAATTCAGCAGAGTTTCTTCAACAATATTAACCATCAGTTTCAAAAAATTCTCACGATGATTATCATGTGGTTGGTTATCATTTTCAGGCTCTTTATTCGGACCGCGTAACCACCAGTGTAGTTTCTTCATCCTTTTTAAATGTTGGGGGTCCAAAATATGGGACACATATCATACAGGTTTTGCATATGCTATCCAAGGCAAGATTAGTCCAATCGCTATACAACATAACTGGATGCGGTTATGGAAAATAAAGTGTTTTCTTATTTTTTCAGGCTACTCGCGGAAAAAATAAGGCAATGAATAAATAAATGAAATATACATAAATTAAAAATAAATTCATAAACCTGCAAGAGGATGATAAAAAAGACCGTTTTAATGAAATTTTCGAAATAAAGCAAAATTGGTCCCTTTGGTCAGATTTTTTCAATAAGTGCTGGGCTTAACGATTTAATTTAAAGGCTCCCAGAAAATAAACATAAAAATGTTTCATTTTTTGTTCGACAGTTGACTTAAATAAATAACCACTTTAAAAAAAAGGAAAAATACTTTTTTTTACATCCTTATTCACCAGATTATGTGATATTGCCTTCATTTTTTGCTAGATATTTAATGCAATAAAATACTAACGTATAGCCGATGAATAAATAAATGCCTAATTAACAGACATAAAAAATATGAAATGCTGTACTTAAATTTCTACGAATAACAGCTTAGTAATAATAATAACAAGTACACGAAAATTATGATTACTAACTGTAATAGAATTAAAATGATGATATTAAGCAAAAATATTTTGCCAATATTTTGGTTTACTTTATAGTAGATAAATTTGCATGAAAATATCTGTAAACGTATAAGATACGAAATATAAAAAAGTGGTAAATTACTGAAAATTTTGGTTGTCATGTATGCAAATGTTGTGCATTAGAGGGATTTACCTTCCAAGTAAAAAAATCGCAGTAATAGATTTTACGATTATTTCTAATATTTTTGATGCACCTTGTAAACTTAAATGCTATGCTGACCTTTTACTTTTCTTGTGTTCAAACACAATGCTTAATATACAGTAAAATTAATATTGTGAAATTCACATATTAAATGTCAGAACTATTTCAAAACTATTATACCGTATTCAAATAAAATGCTTTAATAATACTACCACAAGAATACTTTATACAAATAAACTTATTGAAAAGCACACATTTTAAAATAGCAATTTAATTACTTGGAACCTATAAAATATTCATGTACGGAATTAATTTTCGTCGTTTAATTATCGCACTGCGATACATATTCAGTATTACAATCTGTCCCACCCACACATTTGAACTCCAGTAAAACCCAATTTAATTTATTTTACTTACTTAATTAAATTTTAGAAACAATAAAGTGTTGCATTTTACTTTTCGCTTACACATGTTTTCATCTTGATGCAAAATGCTACTGACCCAAAATAAATCATGAGCTATACTCAACGAATGTAATATTTCTCTCATATGAAAGTGAATTTGAATGAAAGTATACGAAGATAATTTGATTATTTTTATTAAGAAAAGAATTTAATCTTCCACGAATTTCTTTTCTTTTATAGCCGTCCGTACATGGAGAAAAAAGGTTTTTTAATCTTAATAAAACCATATTTAAAGAAATATTTAAATACACTTGAGCAAAAGCAATCACAATTAATAAATGCATGGAATTGATCTCCAAATATAGCTCAACAAATAATTGACATTTTCATATGTGTTTGAAAATTAATCCTTGAAATATAATAAAAAATTTGTAATTGGAAATTTTGTGGATGTAATAAAAAATTTCTGTAGAGAGTATCACGTAGTCACTAATATAGATTTCAACTTTCGATTAGTATACCAAAATAATTATTTTTAATAAGAAAGAACACATAGGAATGCATTTGTTAACAACACAAATTTATTTTTACATTATTTTTCTTTAGGTACAAAATGGGTAACGTATAGGTTGACTACAAGATTTATATTTTTATCGTAATTTCTTTTTTTTTTGTAATTTTTTATTTATAGGGTATTCCATCAGTTAACAAATGTCTTATAGAAATAGAGTACACATAGATGATGCCAAAAAGACTAATGAATGAAACTTTTCAAATGCATGGCGAATGCTGGAAAAAACAAGTGCCCGCCCATTAAAAAAAAAAAAAAAAAAAACTTTTCAAATTCTGTTTTCATGCACCAGTAAATCTTCACTTTAATTTTTACTTGGAAAGTTGATCATCTTATTACGTGACAATTTTTTAAATGGTTATTTTAAGAGCCATACACAAAAGTATGAACCCGAAATGTTTCGATTCACCATAGATTTCTTAAGAGTATGTCCGAGTTGGTATCTGAATACCTTGTAAACCCAATGAAAACCTATTCGAGGTCACAGACCAGTATGCTATCAGAAATTTGTAAAATAAATCATTTGTAAAACAAATTTTTCAAAACATTTGCGAAGCATACGTACATTTTAAATCATGCAATCTGTGAGGAACAGTTATTGACTTTTGGAACTTATACAGGGTGTTTCAAAATTAGATGGGCATACTTCTAAGAGAGGTAGGTTATGCAAGACGGTTCTGAATCACATAGCGATGTGGGGTCGAAACGTCGACATGCCAGTAGGGGAAAGACGCAAGTTTGCTTATGTGTCAACAGATAGCAATACTGGCCCTAATATGTGAGGAACATAACTATAATCCAGGTCACTATAGCCGAGTTCAGGAGAATTTTTAACCCCCCCCCACCTCCCATATCGCTACAATATAATAAAGACCTCATTTACCAGGTCAAAAACTCACGAGATTCAAAATAACGGACATTAAAGGTGATGAATTAAGATAAATTCACAAACTATGTGTACACTTGGATGAGATTCCCCACATAATAGGGCCAGATAACTCTCTCTTATACCGTCAAAATATTTTGTGCTACTTGCCCATAGAACAACATGCTCACAAGCAATGTAACTCGTTATAGTCAAGTAATTTTGTGATATTTTCAGTATCGTTGAAATAAACTGTGTTTCGTACACTTACTGCAAGTATTTATTTAAAAATTAACTTTGTAAAATTTACTTTAAAAATAATCTAAAGGCAATTTTTAAAAAGAAAAACTTAATTCATTAGGGTCATTTTTCAATTTTTAATGCTTCTCACTTCTAACGTTCCACGTTTAGCGGGGACCTGAGCCCCCCCCCCTAAAGTCTACTCCGTAAGTCCTATGTTCGAGGATTTAATTTAAGCTAAAATTTGTATTCTACGCATTGAATAATAAAACTGGGCATTTTGTTGCAAGAAAATAGATTAACTAAATCACGAAGCTGGGACCTTTGTGTTTACCGTAGAAAAACAGGGTGTTTTCTCCTTAAATATTCGCGACATGGAGTTCAATTTTGAGGATTTATTTTTTCGTCAAGTTTGCTGATATTTAGCCGAAAAGTCACCAAGCTTGACTACATTTGGGAGGATTTTATGAATGGGGCCTGTAATATTTGCTTTCCTTCATTAGTGTTACGCAATAGAATTGCTATTACCCAATGAAATAACTGGAAATGTCTTGAAAGCCATACTGAGGGAATTGCGTGGAACATTCGAGATGCATGTGAAAAATTGTGTGAAAGAGCAGCTCGCCTCACAATAAGACAGTTTTGAGTGATTACTTATAGAGTACGGTGCACTGAGAGCTGTATCGCTCTGTGCCATTTAGCTGTGAAGCTTTCGTTTCTTTTAAGAAACTTATTTTTGAAAGCTATTTCTGAATTCTTCATTGTTGTATACTGACGAGCAGATACGAGTCCTGCCAGCGAATTTCCACTGCGATTTTGGACTGTGGAAGGATTTTATTGTATGTGAAACACAGTATTTGAGAAAGCATCGGTAAATGGCTGTCTTCTATAAATTAAAATCTATAATTTTATTGGGTCCCTTAACCCATTTATGCCTAGCGTCCCTTTCTTGGGACGGCATTTTCGCTATTAGTCGAAAACGTTATTTACTTTTCCTAGCCTTTAGTCATGAGTATTGAGCCTCAACTCTACAAAATATTTTAACATAACCAAGTAGTATGTTGATATTTCAATTTTTATGCATAATGATTTTAAAAGAAATCATCCCTTGTTCAAGAAGTTGACATCAGAAATTTATGTATTACTTCTGTTATCAGTAAAAATCGAAGAAAGTCGCAAAAATATCCAGGCACAAATGGGTTAAGTATCATTGCATCGAGGATTTCCTGTTCATTTTATATTATTTTAACCAATAAAATATTTAATATTTTAATGTAATAGTTTACATTGTCAGTTATATACCTGTATTGTAATTTTACATATCTTCTTATTTTTTAAAGATATTAAGCGTTTTAAACAAACATAATTATCATTTTATTATCATACAAACTCTGCCTCGAAACTACATAAGGAAACCGGATTGAACTTCTTTTTCGGAATCAAATTAAATTCAAAATGATCATTAAATTATTGGCCAGAAATAAATTTATGTTGTATGTAAAGGACGCCTTCTACTCAGAGAAACAATGAAATTCAATCTCTGAAAACGTTTGTTGTCATTGTTTGTGTAGCGTGTACAGACATTCAATAAAGTATTCGACTATGAGTCAAATTTCCCATTTCAGTTTTGTTAATGATTAATCACTTTTCAGGAACAACCACGCTTTAAATATGAAATTGAAGTACGAAACTTTTCTTGTACTCGAATACATTTTTTAGAGGGTGTAAAAGGTTTCATGAAAAATGATCACAAAACGAGCCAATGTAAAAAGAAATGTCTTCTGAAAAATACAAATACTATGCCAAGTATTAAATTATGAATAAATTGCAATATTTCAACATGGTTTTTCTCTCATATTTCTGGTTTAAATAAATATTTATAAATACTTCCATTAATTTATTAGAAATAAGAATACACAATTGATATAAAGAGCTATTAGCATGGTCATTTGTTGTGTCCTCGAATAAGTCCCCAAAGGTATTTTCTAGTGTCCCCAAGTTTTCCTTGGATTCCAGGACAATGCTTGATTTGTCCCCAAAATACTGTTTAGAAATATGGTCACCTCAGGTTAGCATCCAGGAAGTGCCCGTGTTGAACTATTATTCTTTCACTGTTTTCTTAAAACGTTTTTCCGTAGGATTTGAATCGAGAGAATGTCTATGTTGTGGTATTTTTCTTTAACTGTGTTCCTAAACTGGAGTTTTCTTCTGTTGGTTGGCATCAAATGCACGTAGGGTCTATTATTGCGTTTTTCTATGGCAGTGTTCTTAAACCTTTGTTTTCCTCTGCTGGTTTTGTTAGAAGTATTATTCTGTTTCCGTACTCTTAAAATGAAGTTTTCGTCTGCTAGTTTGGCTCGATTGCAGGTTCCATTTCTTCATGTTTTTCCATCACCGTGTTCTTAAACCGTAGTTTTCGCCTGCTGGTTGGGTTCGATCGCAGGCAGCTTCCGCTTTTCCAAAACCACGTGAGCGTTACTTCCGTCAGAAAAAATATCTCAGTTACTTCCTAGTCGCGCCTAAAGAAGTTTTACTTCAAAAAAAAAAAAAAGAAAGAAAAGAAAATCTTGAAATCTGGCGTCTTCCGCCATGTTATCTTATATACATTTTTAAAGTTCGGGCACTTGTGTATCAGGCATCCGCAATCACCAAGGCTCGAAGTATTACACATTTTATTATAAGACCACCCAGTAGGAGACCAATATTACACTATGTGCAGGTACAGACAAGTTAACACCTAAGCCCAAGCCAGGAATCGAACCCTGAGTGAAGGTGTGAGAGAATGGTTCGTTAGCCACTACACCATCTCGGAGGCTGTGAAACTTACACAGTGGACTCGCGCTACAACGTGATCCACCTTACGCGAATTCTTCAAGCGTTAAAGCACGATCTATCTTACGCAAGTTTTTCACGCTCTACATTACGAATTTTTTGCGAGCCTTTCACGAGTAACGTATCTGAACTAAGGTGAACTGCAAGATTTTTCATCAGCAGTAAGGAGTGATCACCCTATTTCACAGAGCGAAATTTTTACTTACGCGAGAGGTCTTGGAACACACCCCTTACGTAAAACGAGACTCCACTGTATTTATAATGGACCACTGTATCCATTGTATACACAGGGTGTATCTAAATTGTTTCAACAAAATATTATGGGAGATTGGGCTCATAATAAGGAATCAAAATCACATAGCAATGCGGGGTCAAAAACGTTGTTTTCATGTAGCTGTTAATAATCACTTTAGGAAAAGTGTTGAACTGTTTGTCAAATTTCTTAAGCAAGTTTCGTATGCAATGGGCTTGTCTCCAAAAACCTCCTGAAATTATCCATGAAATTAAGTAGAATTTTTAAACTACGAATTTTACTCACTTTTCTGAGAAAAATAGGTTAGTTCTTGACAAGCAAGGATAGGAAAGTTTACTGTTGCTTCAGAATCCGTTCCAAAGTGATTATTAACAGCTCCATGAAAACAACGTTTTTAATCCCATTGTTAAGTGATTCTGATTCCTTATTATGGGTCCTATCTCCCGTAATATTTTTGGGCCTAACCATGGCGCAGTGATTACGTCACTGAAAATGGTAGACGGCGGAAGTGTGAAGGTCCCATCGCGCGGCTGTCGATGTAACAGTTTGGAGTTTCGGTAGGTTTTCTCCAGATGTAACGAGAATACGCTTTAGAACCCCTTAGAAAGTCCTCCTTCCAAGACACCCCCATTCTTGACAGATCGCCCTAGCGTAGCGTTGCCATAATCACTCAAACAAACCCATAATATCTTGTTGAAACAATTTAGATACACCCTGCATAATAATAGAATTAAATTCAAAACTTTTCTTTAGATAATGTATGTTTCTCATTGCTAAAATACAGGGTGTCTCACCATTCCCTCCCGGGTTCCGTAGGCTTATAAAATATATATATATTACCAATACAACAACAAAGTTGACTTTATACTAGAAAGAAATTTTACAAGTGTTATTTCACAAAAGTCCAATATGTTAACTTTTCGTTACAGAGACGGAGTAGCGCAATTTTGTCTGGGGTGGGGGTGTGGGAGGGCAGTCGGTTTGTCGGTAGGGGCGGTTAGTTAGAAAATTGATATATACAGTCAAATCCATGTATAGTGAACCCGGATATAGTGAACGCATTTCATTAGTCCCGATTCACAAATATTAGAAATGCTCATAGCATTTTTCGATTTTAGTGAATTATGACTTCGTTTATAGCGAACTTAAAAAATCTGGACAGCAGAGGTGATGTTGTTCGATTTCTACTAAGAAAGTACCTTTTGTGTTCGAATAGTAAGGAAAAGATTATCAAGAATCTTCTCTGAAATGCAGGTGAACTGCCAGTGTCTAAGCAAGAATTCTTATGCTAAACAAGGAGGGGGGGGGGGGGGAGTCATAATTTTTTTCATTGCTGTAACGCATTCTAATATTTAAAAAAATTATCTAATAAAATCAGAGTAATTTTAAAAGTAAAAAAACGCGGAATTTTTGACATTTCACTTTCATTCCCAATGCAATATCACACGTTGAAAGCGACAGCACCTTTTGCCAACTGAATAGAATGTACATTATTTCCAGACACAGGAATAATTGTGTTTGCTTTACTTAATAGTTATTTAACTAAAAATGCTATCAATTATATTTGATTTACTTAATAAACATTCAGAAAAACTATTATTAAATACTACTTTCTAGTTTTGTATGAAATTTTATTGTTGAACATCGGTTTCAGTGAACTTTAGATATAGTGATGAAAATTTGCCGGTCCCCAGACGTTCACTATAACCGGAATTGACTGTGCATCCATTTTAAGGAAGTAAAATAGGATATTTTTAATTAATTTCATTTTTCTCAATACGAGCGGTCGCCCATGCGCCCCCCCCCATAATCCGTCCTTGTTTCGTGATGCGGCAGATATCAAGTCTAAAGTCAAGTTCTTCCCTCCCCACACTTAACATGTCGAGGGTGTGTATTACAATTCCCTCCCCCGTTTGGTAGGCTTATAAAAAAATTACATTACAAATACCGCAACAAGTTAACTTTAATGGAGGTAGAAACATTATAAGTTTACTAACACTCCCACCAATAAACTAACTGCCTTCCCCCCACCCTAACCAGTGGCGGATCCACGGGGGGGCTCTGGGGGCTCGAGCCCCCCCCCAGAGCTAGAATACACTATGGATTAAAGAAGTTTTTAAAAAAATTGTAAATTTTCACATGAACTGAAATTTAAAAAAGTAGCACTGTATATACAGTTGACTCTCTGTTTACCGACGATCTCTTTCTAAAGACGATATTTCAAAGTCCCAGCAATTCCAACGTAAAAAATTTCTATTCAAAGACGACGTCGTTTCTGTTTAACAACGATTTTTTTTTTTTTTCATCTTACGCTACAGGAACAAGGGAAAAATTTTTTAAGAGTGGGGAAAAAAGTGTCGGGGAATGTCAAAAGTGCAATTCGCAAGACAATCTCAACTACCTGAGTGTATTCTCAAAGCTATTTTAGAAGCAAAGATAAAATTCTTGAAGCAGCGCAAAAATTTAGTTCGGGATCCAAATCCAAACGGCCGAAAAGTCAATGTGGCCGATTGGAAGAGTTTACTAAGGCACTTCTGCATGCAAATGGTTGCATGAAGCAAGAGCATCCAACATTCTAATTTCTGGGCCCCACCATGGCCGAGTTGATAAGACACTCGACATGATAGATGGTTGAAGTGTGAAGGTCCCGCGTTTGGGCCTACCGCGCGGCTCTCGATCTAACTATCTGGAGTTTTTCCAGATGGTTTTCTCCAGATTTAACGTGAATACGCGTCAGAACCTCTGAAAAAATCCTCCGACCAAGGCAACCGCCCCAGAATGCAGATGCCTCTAGTATAGGCTTGCCACATAACATCACATATCACATAACTCCAATTTCTGGAGGCCCGACGAGTGGCTGAGCGCATAGCGCTCGCAACTGGGAGAAGAAAAGTGCCTGGTTCAAACTCAGGGCGTGTCCGCCAATCTAGCTGTTCGGAGTCTTGTGCAGTTTTCTCCGAAACTTCTCATAAATACGGATTAAGACCCCTTAGAAACTCCACCCACCCCCCCGTAGGGCACCCCGTACTCGGCCTAGATCCCTCATGTAGATAATTGTTCGTATTACCAAAATAAAATAAAATCAAGCAATTACTGCAGTGCTGTTATTCTGGCAGAAAAATTTTGAATGTAAAATTTTCAGGCCTCGGCTGGTTAGCTAGAAAAATTCATAAAATGGAAGCTGACGCATTTCACATTTGAGAAAATCTGGAAGAAAGAATAACGGGAAGGCGAAAAATGAAACAACTGACTCATTTGATTTTCATGAAAACTAATTTTATTGTATTGCTTGTTTTTACTAGCTTTTTTAAAGGTAACTTAAAATATTTTTTGTGGATAATAAAATAATATAATGATAATAGAAGTAACATCTTTAAACACGCCAATATATCAAGAAATATATTTACAGTTCTAAGAATGTAAAGTGTAAAGGGTTGGTTTTCGTGCTGTAGGATTACGGCCAATTATCTGCACACGAAATCTAAGCCGATGGGTGGGGTGCACTCCGTGGGGGTCTTTCTAAGGGGCCTAACCCTATTTACTCTAAGTTTCGGAGGAAAGCACGGAAAACTCCGAACAGTTAGGTCGGCGGACGCGAACTGGTTTTGAACCACGCACCTTCCAAAGTGTAAAGGGAAATGTTATTCTTGTGTGTAGCATTAAACGGCTACGGGAAGGTGTAGTCGTGTGCCGGAGGACGCGAGGCTGTTTGAGACCCATTCTCGGGGTTGGGCATTAGGCGAGGCGGCTCGGGACTCTGGCTTAGGGCCGTTATTGTGGGATCCTGGCCGGTCTTCGCTAGCCGGCAAAGCCCTGGAGCGAGCTGTGAAAATCCTAGGGCCGCTATGACTGTCAGTGGAAGAATCGGTCGAACTGCGGTTACATTATTTTATTGGGTGATTCGATACATCGTTCCTTGGCAGTTGCTGTCACGCGAAAAAATCGCTGCTGGGCTGCATCAGCCCCTTCTATTAACTTTTGAGGTCGTGTCACATGATCCATGCAAGTTGCAATTATTGACAGATCCCAAAATCTGGGCAGCGATTTTTCAAGGTTTGTTATGGCTTTTAAGACGCCATATTGACTGAACGCGGGGACCGTCTACAAAATTACAAAGGAATTGCAAGGGACCGTGTAGTAATTGCAGCTTTTGAAAGCAGATTCCTTTGTTCCAAATGAATTAAAACTGCGTAGTTCTAGAAATGTGGGATTTTAGCGAGCTTCTGATTTGTAATGCTATATATATATATATATATATATATACATATACCAAGAATATTTACATCAATACTTATTGAATCCTTGTGGCCTAAACGTACGTACGAGTAATTTCTCTATTTACAAATTTGATATAAAGCTTTTATTTTTAAACAGAAGGAGAGGCACATATTATTGACTCGCTATCACCACAGTGGCTGGAGCAGTGTTCCCAGTTTTATTTGTACAGTGGAACCTGTGTAATGGGATTACCCTTGGGAAGAACAAAACTGGTCAACTTACAAAGGTGGTAAAGTGTGATGGTAGTAAAGCGAAATTGCATTAAAGTTGTTACTATAGACAGGCGATCTCTTTACCAAAGTGGTCATTTTAGTAGGTTCCACCATATTTGAATGGACGACGGCACACTGATACGGGAAAAAAAATCTTCCGTTGCTCTCTCCATTTTATAGGGGACGGAGTTTGCGGTTTAGTGCGGAAATCTTTTATCGGTAAACCCCGAATTGCTATTAAAAAGTCGTAAAATTCGCGACGAGAATGCCCTCTTACCCACTGCAGTCACGTTAGACGCAGCAGCAATCAGCATCGGCCTTAAGTGATGCTGAAGCATAGATGAACAATCCAACCCTCCGCAATTTGTACAGCTTTCATTCTTTCAACTGCTCTCATAAGTTGTCCACACCACCCAGACATATGGGTACAAATCCTCATTATAAAAGTAAAACATATTCTAAGATATCAGACAAAACGAGTACCTGGCAATGTGTAGCTGGTCTGGTTTTAAAAAAGAAAGCTCAAATTGTAAATAGCTGGTAATAGTGATAATAGTTGTAAATAGCAATTGAGGTTTGTTTACTACAGTCCTCACTGAAAAGGATGGGATTTACTTAAACTGGAAAACTTACTATCTGCCATCTACTATCTGCCCGTACTTAAAACTGCCATCCTAAAATGCGAAAATGTATACTGTGAACACTGTATATTGCACGGTGGCTGTGAAATGGGTTCAATATTGCATTCAGCAGTTGTACTCTGTACACACTAAAATGTTAATGGGTAGGGCCCGCGAACAACAAAATGAATAATTGCCGTTGCTGATTAGCCACGTCTTGTCGTCACTACAGGGGCTAAGGCGACATTTTTCTGGCGAAATTTACGACATTTAATGGCCAGTCGGGATCTGTCAACAAAAGATTAATGTGCACGCTTAAATCTATTGATTAAAACTAACACTCATTTATTGATTAAATTTCTTATCGGCCGATTTAAATCCTTTTACGCCAAAAAATACTCATTCAAGACAATAATTTGTGAATGCTCAATTCGCCCCAGCACTCCCCATCCGCTATATTCTATTGAACTCATTTTCCGCAAAAATCTTGTCTATTTGAGTATTCTGTCTGTCTCTTCTCCCCCACGACCCATATATCCTATTACTGTCACGTGACCCACGCTGTTCAACGGCTAACGGTTCATAGTCGGGCATAGTTGTGTGTGTATTCGCTGTTGATAATTTTATGTTATATCCGAATACCAAATGCATCTTTTTCGTATTCAGAGTTGTAAAATAAATTCAGCCTAGATATGGAGGAGATGCTTTAGGTAAAGATTTCGCTTTAATGACATAGTTTCTTACGATTGGATTATAAAAAGCTGTTGTAAAACAAATGAAGTTATGATATCGCCACCCAAAGTGAGTAAGTAGTATTTTACCTTTTTTATGTCAATAAATTGGGTTGCTTCTTTAATTAAATCTCACAGTTGGTTTAACCATGATTGCATTTCTGTATTCTGACTGTACTGTGAATTCGTTTTATAACGAGAGACTATAGTGAAATTATATTCTATCAATTAAAAAAATACTTTTTTATAGTGTATTAAGATATATGTAATGTATTTGCCTTGATTTAAAATTTATTTTCTCGGTAGAAAAATGAAGAAAACGAATCATTCAATATATTAATCAAAAACAGCAAATTTTAATAAAACACCCTTTTTCTAGCTTAAAATAATAATCTTAATTGAGTACAGATATGTTAATTAAAAAAGGGCTGATTTTGAAAAAACGCTCATTCTATAGCTTAAATAATAATAATAATTGAGTACAGTTATATTAATCAAAATCTGACAGACACTCCTCATTCTTGATTACTATTTAGCCTAAATGGAGCTGTTGTAGAATGCTCAAAAATTGAGAATTTTTCGCTCCATTGATATTTGTCGATTAATGGAGAATATTTTACTCAATCGGGAGAATGGATGTTTGAAGTCAAAAATTGAGTAAAAATATACTCCGTTTGATTGTTATTTTACTCAATAGATTTAAGCGTGTGTTAAACTTAAAACACTGTCCCCCAACACAATGGAGAGAGCAACGGAACATTTTTTTCCCGTATCAGTCCCGTCGTCCATTGAAACGCATAAAACACGTAGCTTATGAGAATCGGCCGTAACTTGATCGGTATAGGGCGCACGATAGCTCTGCCCCCCCCTCCCCTTTCAGAGTTTTCTTCGACGGTTCTTGCAGCAGACAACATACTTATTTAGTTGTGATATACCATGTCTAATTACACATTGGGAGAAAAAGTATTGGGAAATCAATGTATCATCCTAATGAAAAACGGAGGCCCCCTAGATGATTTCTCTGGATCCGCCCCTGACCCTAACCCAGACAAAATTGCATTAATCCGTTGCTGTTACGAAAATTTCACATATTGGACTTTAGTCAAATAAAATTTGTAACATTTCTTACTCCAATAAAGTACACTTTGTTTCTGTATTGGTAATATATGTATTTTTATAAGCCTTCCAAACACGGGGGGGGGGGGATTGTGACACATCTTGCATAAGTTCTCGTTCCAATAATGCACGTATGTGATTTCATGTTTAACTTTCTATAAATGAAAATGCTAAAAACATAAAAATTGAACATATTAAATGAAAAGCATTGTAAATGTAGACAAATGCCAATGTATGCGTTGTTTAATTTATGCTGTTATTTTACTGAGGACATGTACAGGATCCTCACGCATTCTTAACCTAAAAGTTCCGCTCATAAATACTCTAAATTAAAGGATATTACAAAGAAAGATTTTTAGTACCGCAAAGAGGAGTGAATATTAACATGTCTAAAGACAAGACTTATAAGCATTAAATTGGGCATGCTGATATTAAGTTTTGGGATATTTTATTGAAGTAATTTCTAGGGAAAGAAAATCTGATTTCACGTGCAAGAGAACTTTTACATTGAAAAAAAAAGAAGATAAAATATTTTATATCTTTTAAATAGGATCGATAGTTCTTTTACACAGGAATGCTAAAGAATGTCTTTAAAACCGTTTATGTAAGCCACTTACCTCAGTGGCAGCTTTTCTTTTATAAAATCATTATTTATTTGTATAAAACAACGAGTGATCTAACAACACAAGTACGTATCCGAAAATTGCCAGAAAGATTTCAATTGTTGTCAATATTCATATTATAGATGTATTGTGTGTGGTGCTTAAGATAAACCTGCTAGAGGAGTATCTTTCTTGGGGTTGGGAGGTGTCTTGGAAGGAGGCGTGTTTAACGTTTCTAACGCGCATTCACGCTGCATCATGTGAAGAAAATCGCCCAAACCTCTAAACCGTTAGAGCGACAGCCGTACATTAAAACAGAACCCTGGACTTTCACACTTCAACTATCTACCATGCTCTCTACGAAATCTACCTCGTGTACATCTGCTTGCAATTACATTAAAAAAAAAATATGTTCTGGGTATGATATACATGGTGTTTCGAAACTCATGGGCAAAAAGGTTTCGGAAACATCGTTCTCACGTACCTGTTAAAAATCATTTTGGAATAATAGTGAACTTTCTGACTTTGGTTCGTCAAAAACTAGTGGATCTTTCACAAAAAGCACTCGATTAAAATATATGAATAAGAGGATTGATTACTAAAGTTCGGTTTGTACAATGATTACAAGATTTATTATTAAAGTGATTATTAAGAGGTGAAAGTGATTATTAAAAATAATGTTTCAGACCCTACACTTATGTGATTTTAAACCGTTTTGGTTTCCTCTACCACCTTTCAAATTTTTGTCCATTAGTTTCGAAACACCCTGTAGGGAAGAAAACAGTAAAATCTCGTGTGCTAATAATTGATCAAGTCATTTAAATTAAAGTGTTTACATTATTGTCCAATTTTTTATAGTTTCACATTACTCAATCTGTTAAAATAGAGAAGCCTGATTGAAGTTGTTCAAATGGGTTGTTCAAATTTTAGTTCCTTATAAAATAATTTTTGTTATATATGAATTATTTCCCCGATTAAACCTCTTACAAAATTGGAACTTTTCAATGTGTATCTTGAATCTGAATCTGTGTATGTGTGAATAACGTATGTGTAGCTTAATGTTTCAGAAAAATTTTAGATTATGGGTATAAAACTGTTCATTATTTTACATATTGTGTAAGTGACAACCTTTACTAACCATAATTATTTTAAGAAAAAAAGTTGGATTTTTGGAATTTTTACAAGATTAGTTTGATTGCATGAAAGTCATATAAGGAAAATTATTTGATTATTTTAAAATATTTTTTGAAGAGAAAAATGTAACTCATTTAAAATCACAAAATTGAAGGTTGGATTAGGATTTCCCATAGACATAGAATAAACTGTAGTCATATTGAATATTTTAAGTTTTTACTTTTACACAAGTAAATAATTGCAATTTCTTAAAATTATAAATGTTTAAAATAAACGTATTATATTTATTCATATAGTTAATTGCAAATATTTAAATATCTTTATCTTGATATCTTGGAAAGAATCTCTTTAGATCTCTTGAAAAAAAATTAAATTAAGCTCCATAATTCTACCAAGGAAAATGTATACAACATTTACACAACACTTTCGAGAGTTTCTTCAAGCATTGTAAAGAATTGAAGTCAGAATAAGCTCAAATTCTGTCATAAATTTTTAACGTACGCCAGCAAGAAAAATGTAAGTCTTGAGAAAAGTAAAATAGTCTTTTTTTCTCCTTGTATAGTATTAAAAAACCTGTTTGTGTGAATACATCCCGAGAGATATTCTTGTAAAAGCATATTTCGAGCTTTTCTTAAAAAAAATGAATTTTTATGCAAAAAATAGGAATTACGACAAAATAGAAGCAAGTGTTTAATCCATTTCATGTAAGAAATCATGTATGAACAATTTTAAAACCGAAAATATTAAATATAACAAGAATAAATATTTTACGTTGAAATAAATGTCTGCAAAATTTCTAAGCTTTAAGAATTAAGACTTTATTCATGGAATATATGATTTTCATATGATTTTTTAAAACCATATGAAAAACAAATTATTTTCAAAAACAAGGGATAAGATTCTGCTCTATAGATTTAAATATTGGAATGACATTCTTTTCTCCTAGAAAATGCTTTCAAATATACATGCAAAGGATATTACTTTTGATTTGAGGCAAGAAAACTTTTCATGCTGTTTATTTCAAAAATCTTCTTAGATCGAGTCCTACAAAAATGTTTTCTATAAAAATGTTTCCAATAATACCAGATCTTTACATGTACTACCGTTTTAACTATTAATAATATCTTTTACATTCATGTCAAGCTTTTCAATGTTGTATGTAGAATGAAGTATTATTATTAGTGTTTAAACATTTCTGTGCTGATACATGTACAGTGAATCCTTTTCTTACTTCGATAATAAATCCAGTCACTGACACTTCTACTGATAAATGATTTTCAATAGGTGTGAATTCAGAAGATAATTTTTCTAATGTTTTTATTGACACTTTTTGCTCTTAATTTGTGCACAAAAAATATTTAGTTGAATACAAAAAAAGGCACGATTTTAACAAAATAGTTTTGGCAAACTAACACCTTTCTCTTTGATTAAAAAAAATCGATTTAATTGAATAAAATAAACTCCTGTTCGTAAAATTGCAACATCGTGAAGGAATCCTCAGAATCAAATGAAATTTAATTCACAAACGACTTGTTCAAAATAAATTTTCAAAGCGAAAAACAATATCAAAGGTCCGAAATCAGTATTTGGTGTGTACACCATGGGCAGCAGTAAGTGCTGCTATATGACTTGGCATAGAGTCAAACAGATTTTGAATGTATGCTTGAGGAAGAGCATTGCATATTTCTTGTAGATGTACCCAAAGTTCATCTGTTGAAGCTGTAGGATGAGGATCCCGAGCGACACTCCACCCAGTGAAATCCCACACATGTTCAATAGGTGGCATATTCAGCGAATAAGCTCACCACGAAAGAAGCTGTATGTTTTCGCTGAAAAGAAGTCTTGCACATTCCTTGTTACATGTCGACAGGCATTATCCTGCTGAAAGATAGTTCCTGGAATGCCTTGAAGGAAAGGAACGACTTAGGGCTCCAGCACTTCTCTGATGTACCTGTGACTGTTAGGACTACCGACAGTTCGTAGCTGCTGAGATTGTCCATGATATACAGTCGCACCCCAGACCATAACTCCTGATATTCGTCCACTATGACGTTGGATAATGCCCTCCGGAAGGTAGCGTTCACCGACATAGCATCTAACACCAAAGTGGCCATCATGGGGCTAAAAATGCAAGCTGATTTTTTTCAGAAAACACCACTTGTTGCCTATCTGCACGCAATTCTCTATGTTCATGAGACGATTGCTGTCGTAAGCGTCGCTGGTTTCGCACGCGGGGATCTTGTATAAAAGAGTTGTTACACGCAGTCCACGGGGCAGCAGACGTCGACGAATTGACGAAGCAGACAGTGATACACCTGTAGCAGTGGGCCATTGGGCTGCCAACTGTCTAGATCAAGCTGTATGCTCCAACAGCATCCATCCGGTCCAAAAGTCTATCATCACACATTGACGTCATTTTTTCGGCGTCCACTCCCGGAATTTTTGAGTTGTCTGGTTCTCGTCTGTCCACTGCTTCCAAACTCGCATCTCTTGATGCTGTTACGCTGCACACGAGCTGCTATTGCGCGACCGGAAAATCCTCCTTCGCGAAGGCCAATCATTCTCCCCAGTTCAAACTCCATAAGTTGTACAAACGCCCTCTGTCGTCAGCGAAGCATATAGTTACGTCTCACTTCAATTTCTACCACAAACAGATAAACATAGACTATTTTAAACATACCGCTACAACCGTTTATTTATACGGTTTCAGCAGCAGTCTTGAGGGCGCTGTTCAGCGCACACACACTGCAAAAAAAGGCTGTCAAATTTACAGAAAAAAACTGTCAGCCAGTACACCCGTTTTTTTCCGTTATTTTACAGAAGTCATCGATAAATTTCACAGATTCTCAGTTTATTTTACAGAATTTTTCCGTATATGGAAAAAAATACCGAAGACTTCTCTAAAATATACGCAAATAAACTGACTCCTGGCAGATTTTTTTTTTCTGTCAGTTTAACAGTCTTTATTTTGCAGTGCATGCATGCGTGGTGGTTTTGAAATTTTAATCATTTGCTTTGCACTGTATAGTTTGCATTAGCAGAAAATTTCAACTCAATCACGTCATTCTTTCATACTGTTGCATTTTTTACTAACAGGAGTTTATTTTATCAATTGCATAGTTGAAATAGAATCCGCCAAATTTTTGATAAATTCAACATTTTTTTTTTCACGTGCTTGTTCTATGTTCCTGGATGTTTAAAAATAACAGTTTTTAGTTGTATATGACTAGACACTTTGCATAGGCGGACGCATTACGAATTTAACTGTCAATTCATCCACACTTTTTCCATTTAGAAAATTTAGCAGATCCACAGTGCTTTTGAAACAATATTTCCAAGCAGATAACAGACACAGATGGAATTATCTTTTTGTAAGTTCACATTTTTATTTAAAACTACCTTTTACCCCATGCAATAGTGTATTCATAGCAGCAAAAATGTTATTACCGCTTTTCTTTCAGAGTTCATGACTTTAACTTATTTCGTGAAATCCAACAGCAGTTAATCTCATCATTAAACTATAATTTCACGTTGCAGAAGGGCTTAGTCTGAAAACAATTCTAGCTTTTAAAGCAAAATTTGGGAACTACAGCTAGGATTTAGAGATCGGCCTTTTTAATGCCAAACTTATCAAAGCAGGGTTACCAGATTGGCTTTTATTGCCAAATTTGATGAATTTGGTCTTGAAAAACAAGCCAGTCTGGCAACCCTGCTCTGACGTCTTACCACTGTAACGTATTTCCGGTAATATTAAAAAAAATACTTTCGGTTTGATAGTTTATAGAAATAGGATGTGTGTTTAATTCAAACGTGCTTTAGATTAGACGATATAAGGTGTTATGGTTTTCTATACATGCAGAAATGTGGATGCCCATGGGAATTTCCTCATAGCATCTCTAATATCTTATTTAAAAAAATAAACTTTTAAAATGGTTGTGTATTAGAATCCAGGACGTCTTGAAATAAAGTTTAGAGATTGAAAAAGGTATACTCTAAATAATCGTGTAACGTAAAAAAGATCCGTGATGAAAATATCCAAAATTTTTTGCGATGAGCAGATATTTTCAGCAATTTCTATAACAAAGTGGATTGGATTTAAAAACATATATAGTTCCATAACCTTCAAATCGAGGTAATATTGTGTAACGTTGCTTAAAGTTTTTTATTAAGGCATCAAAGTTGTCATAAGGATATTTAAAAATACTGGTGTTTAAAGGTTAAGATAATTAAGAACTTTGTAAAATAACACACATAACAAAAATACCGCAGCACAATCCTTTTGGGTGATACTAAAGGTTAGAGTTTAGTCATAGTTCTAATCTGCGCGGATTGTGGAGCTTTTAGCAGCTCAAGAAGGGTCTACTACGTATGATACCACCCAAAACGATAGTATACTAAAGTATCTTTATTTATGTGTGTTATTTTACAAAGTTGTTAATTATTTTAACATCAAAGCAGTATTTACATTAGAAATCATTCCAGAGTGTAAATACTTAGAGTATGTTTTATTCTTTTTTCTTTGTATTCACGACAAAATCCATAATTTCTTTTAGAATTATTACAAGTTGTTTAAGAAATGTATTTATGACAGCTTTACGTATCAGCTGAGTCACAAATTCGTGAAAACAAAAAAATATATAAAATATGTCCACTAAAGTTCCTTGCCACCCTGTTAATTTCTGAAAAGCTGCTGTTATATTCATAAAAGTGATATCTAAGTGTAGTGAAACAGTCATGCGCTAATGACTGAAGCAGCCTACGGCGATATCTGGTGGAAAAGTGCGGGGCTAGCATTTGGAAACTAAAAACGGAACGAGATAGGGAAGAAAAGTGATTTTCAGAGTTGTAGAGCATCGTCGATTTACTCAGAAAAGACATCTTAATCATTGTTAAAAATTAAAACGCAAGGTGTAACAACATATTACTGATGCTTTTGCAAGCGTGTCACCAGCCATACTGTACAAATTCCAGCGGGAACTAAAGACCAGCGTCCATATATGTATTGTTGATGACGGAAAATAATTCCAGCATGAATTCCAGCTTAATGTTAGGTAAGTGCAGTTTTGAAAAATTCGACGAAGAAAATGCCCGTTTTATGCTTTCCATCTGTAGTATTATTGTGCCAATTAATGGGCATCATGCGCCAAATGAGTTAACTTTTTGTTGATAAATCGGTGATGCTGAACAACTTTGTATTTTTCCCGTACCTCGTACCGTTTTTGAGGTAAGAACGCTAACTCCAAATTAATGAGCCAAGTGGCGCTGCCAGCTGTTTTCTGGCGTAGCGCATGGCAACTTTACTATACCTATACACCACTTTAAAGAATATAGGAACAGACATTCCGAAGCTAAAAGGTTGGTAAGGGACTTTAACTGGCACACTGTGTACTATAGAAAGCAACTTTTTGATAGAGATATGTGTTTTGCATGAACGTGTTCAGTTAAAAAAAAATTGTTTTATAAAAAATAAAATTGATACGAAAAGTTACCAACAGAAGACGCGAATAAATGAAGAAGACAGTGAGCAAGATGTGCAGGTTTTGTACTCACTACATTCAATACCAAGTATTCATTATGACTACCAACACTTTCTGTGACAGAAATTAGAATGCCCAAAGGCCTTGTAAAAAATGAATTAGAAGTCTGAGTGAACCCCGTAAATTATCTGACGGAGTTTCTCAATTTTGATAATGCGGAAGATGAATAAAGATACGTTTACGATTTAAAATATTCGAACGAGCAGAAGTTTTCAGCTGTAAGGTCAGATAATCGTGGAGGCCTCAGAAACTTACATCCTCAACTGATGACGCGACCTTCAACTCTCAACATTCACAGAACGTCATTGAACTGCCAACAATTTATCATATTAGCATAACACAGCTTCAATATTCAATCTTTAATGTCTTATGTATGCATGTGCAATTCTGAGAGTTGGCAATTTTCTTTGCAGGTTGCTTTTTGAAATATTTCTTTTTATCTAAACTGGCGACCCACTCTAAATACTGTACAGAAATATACTTTGAAACTTTTCGGATATTTATTGTTATTTAAGTAATGTTAACTGTGAATCATGATATGAGAGAAATGCTTTTTAAATCTTAATTTGGTAATTTTTCGTGCAAGAGTACAGCTGAGTGATGCTTGTGGGTATTTTCCTTGTATAGCTTCAAAACAGTGCACCTACCTGAAGAAAACAAAATAATTCGAAACAGAGTTTATTGTGTTCCAAAACTTTCCCTGAGAATACCGTCCTTGGCGAGTTATAATAGGACAAATTGAGTTACTTTTATGAGCAAAATATGCTCTAGTTAGAAGTAACTGCAGCACAAAGTGCGGGCAAATGTAATGCAATATTTTTCCGTGTCTCATGGCTGTTAAAGTGTTTAGCAATTCATATACTTTCGGGCGTTTTAAAAAATATTATCTATAAAACGAGATAAATAAAACCGCGGTTTCTTTCTGTTACACTCTGTAACGAAAAGTATTTTAATCTTAAAATAAAAAGTAAATAGCATTATAAAGAGCGTCCCAAAAAGATTGTAACACGCTTTTATTCTTTATCCATTGGATATAAGTTGTTATTGTAAATAAAAAAATGGCCAGGAAAAGATAGAAAAAAATTAAGAAAAATACTCTCGTTAAGATTAAAAAAGGGGACACTTTTCAAATTTGTATACGATCTCTATGCAAAAAAAAAGAAAAGAAAAGTCCCTATTAGTAAAACATACCCCATACACTAATTAAATAATGTTCAAAATCCCAGCCTTTCATCATCAAATGTACCAGAGATATCCTTAAAGATTATTAGGGGCTATACATGAATCTGAATGCAAACGTTTATTGCTGTGACGTCGTCTCAGATTAATAGGAGCGGCTCTAATAATCTCACCACAGCTAGATTTAATTCTGTTAGCAAACACTATCGTCTGTGTGGTGGCGTGTAATAAAATCCCTTGTCAAAAACTTAACAAAACTTAATTTTAAACATAACAACAATTACTGGTACAAAAACAGTCGAGTACCGGATGTGCAGTCTCATCTCAGACCGGCTGGAAGTTCATTTATCACTGAACTTTTTTCTCGCATCAAATAAAATCGTACGCCTCGGAGCGCAGTCTAGGGACATCTGCCTCTCTTCTCTCCGTTCAAAGGTATCTGGACCTTTGCTCGGGCTTCTTACATCATCTGGTGGTCAACCTGCCTCCTGACCAGCTTATTGGCCTACTCTGCCCATACGTCATGGCGGCTCCTTCTGGTCATATTCGCTTTAACGTCACTAGCGCAGGTGCCTTTCCCACGCCTCGTCAGTCCTTTTGAAAGCAAGAAGCCTAAAATCGCTCTTTTCAGCTAAGAGTCCAGAGTCTAATACTATCCTTTGTCTTTTCAGACACTCAGTCGCCGTTCGCACATTCCATCGTGCAGGTGCACTAAAGGGGGCGATGGTACAGCTCCTCCCCCCACAGGAGAGATTTTTGATACCACTGGAATCAAAAATTTGTCTTTTTGGAAGACCATGCAGGACACACAAAAACAGGGAAGTTTGGCACGCAAGCCCCTAATTACACTATTAAGCACAACAATATCAGAGAGTAACCTTTTTTTCCCTTAGATGCACAATTTTTGTTTTTGAACTTTCGATAAATGAAAAGTTACCTGTAAAAATTACGTGATGCTACTACAGGAAATTCGCACAATTCTAAACACTTCAATGCTACACTTAATTAATCAAAAAATACACATATGCTAATACTTTTCCAAATTACAATTAATAGAAATATATACAATTTGTAAACAGAAATCATACAAGCCTTTTTTTTCTCTTTTTTATTCGTGATCATTGGCACGGCTAAGAGCCTCCGCGTTCCCATGCTTTCTCCCGGGCTTAAGAACAATTTTAAAATTGTACTGCTGTAAACACAACGCCCATCGGGTTAACCGGGAATGGGTACCTATCATTTCATTCATGTAAACCAAGGGATCATGGTCCGTTTGCAGAAACTACGGTTGTCCATCGAGATAATGATTCAATTTTTTTACGCCATAAATTATAGCTGCCAATTCTCGCTCGATCGTACTATAATTCCGTTCTGCCGTGGAGAACTTTTTACTGAGGTACACAATCGGATGTTCTTCCCCCCTCATATACTTGGGCTAGAACGATACCTGCACCTATTAAACTCGTGTCGGTTTGCACTAAAAATTCTCGAGAGAAATCAGGGGCATACAAAACAGGGCTTTTCGTCAACTCTGCTTTTAAGACTTGAAATGCACGTTCACAACTTTCACTCCATTTAATTTTTTCTCGTTTCAGTTTCCCTTTTAAAGTATCAGTTAAAGGCGCTGCTAAAATAGCATACTGATTTATGTATCTCTGATAATACCCACATAACCCGAGAAACGACCTCACCTGGGTTTTAGTTTTCGGAGTTGGAAAATCCTCCGGAGGACAGCTTGGATTTTCGCCTGACTCGGGGATCGTTTTCCGGAGCCTACCTCGTGACCTAAAAATCGGACATGGTCTTGCGCAAACCTACACTTTGTCGGCTTAACTTTAAGACCTGCCTCACTTAACCTTTTTAGAACCTCATCAAGATGTCTAATATGCTGCTCCCAATCATTAGAAAAAATTGCCATGTCATCTATGTAGGGCAGGGCAAAACATTCTAAGCCTCCTAATACTATGCTATTTAATTTGCAGAAGTAGAATGGGGCGTTGATCATCCCAAACATCATTTTTTTCGGTATGTAACTTCCGAAAGGCGTAACGAACGCTGCATACCTTTGCGCTTGTTCTGAAAGAGGTATTTGAAAGTAACCCTTTGTCAAATCCATAACGGAAATGAAAGACGCTGCGCTTTTTCTACGACTTCTTCGATGTTGGGGAGAGGGAAAAATTCAATCTGAGTTTTTGTATTTAACGCCCGATAGTCAGTGCGCAGACGAGGATCTTTTCCGGGACTTTCCACAAGGATCATTGGGGCGGCGAAGTCACTTTGTCCCATTTCTATCACTCCTAGTTCTAAGAGGCGTTTTATTTCATCCCTGAGAATCTCTGTTTGCATGGGAGACATGCGATAGGGCCTAGATCTTATTGGCTTTTCATCTATTAACTTTATATCCATTTCAACCAGAGGAGTGGTGCCAGGATCAGTCGAAAATACATTCCGGTGTTTAACCAATAAATTTTGTAGAGCACCGATCCGCTCAGTGGATAACTTACTCTCCAAATTGCTTTCCCGTACTAATTCTGAGAAGTCGAACTGAGTCGGATCGGGGAAAAGATATGGAATATCCGCCTCCTCCTCAATTTCTTCCCCGAATCCCTCTATTATTAGATTAACATATTCGGGTCCTATATAATACGGTTTCATTAAATTCACGTGATAGATAGTATTCTTATTTTTCTTTTCCGCGATGTCAACCGTGTAATTAGTATCGGATACCGCACTCGTAACTACACCTGGTCCTATCCAGTTTACCGCAATTTTATGGGGCTTTGCAGTAGAGATGAGTTCGGGCTCATTTTTTGAAGCCCGAGCCCGAGGACTTTTAATCCGAGCCCGCCCGAGCCCGAGCAATATTATTTAAACCGGAGCCCGAGCCCGAAATTTCAGCTAAAGAAAAAAAAAATTCAATTACTTCATTGACAGAATACAATA
This sequence comes from Cheiracanthium punctorium, assembly GCA_038373885.1. Classification (NCBI taxonomy): domain Eukaryota; kingdom Metazoa; phylum Arthropoda; class Arachnida; order Araneae; family Cheiracanthiidae; genus Cheiracanthium; species Cheiracanthium punctorium. The sequence goes on from JAWZYV010012025.1 coordinate 42,129, forward strand.
AATTTTGCCGTTTATGCAAATTAAAGACAAATATAGTTGCAAACTCTCAATGCACTTTCTAATTCTTTATATCCATGTTTATCAAATAATGTCGGATCTCATGACTAACTAAGTAATATAAGCCGCCGTTCTGAAATACCCAAAGAGCTTCACGCACCTTCTAGGCGCCCTTGCCCAGTGGCGGATCCAGAAATTCTCTTTTGGGAGGGGCTAAAGTTTGAAAAACGCTTATTTCACCCAAACAAAATATGCAATAAAGCAAAATTTTAGTCTTAACCAATGTAAAAACTTTTGGGAGGGGCTAAGTGATTAAAAAAGATCACTTAACATATTCAAAGTGCATAATGAAGCAGAATGTTACCCTTTAGCAACCCCTTTTTTTGGGGGGGTGAAGCCCCGTAGCCCCTCCCCTGAATCCGCTAGTGCGCCGTAGTGCCCCTATTTTTTTATAAGTACTTTTATATTCCTCATGAATGACTTTTTAAAATCTGTTTCAAGGAGTATGTTGAATAAAGAAGAAATTTTTCACGAGCCCGAGCCCGAACGCAGTTGTGAATTACAGAGCCCGAGCCCGGTTCGGGCCCGGGCTCGGGCTCGGGCTTTCGGGCTCGGGCTGAGCCCGTCTCATCTCTACTTTGCAGTAGCCTGCACTAGCACGAGATCTCCGACTTTGAATTTACGTGAAACAGCGTTCTTCTCATACCATACTTTCTTCTTCTCTTGACACTCCGTCATACGATTTACTGCGAAATCCTGACATAATTTCAATCTACTGTTTAATTCTAAAATATAATCTACAACATTCTGGCTAACTTCCCTTCTCGTTCATCCAGTTTCGTACACGATTGTATGAGGCATTCTGAGATTCTTTCCGTACACGAGCTCCGCGGGGCTGAATACCGTATTTTCGTGGGTAACCGTACGTAGGGCAAAGAGTGCCATATGCAAAGCTCTTTCCCACTAACTTTTGGACTTCAAACATAATATTTTGATAGCTCGTTTCAGGCTAGAGTGCATCCTCTCCACCTGATTACTTTGCGGGTGGCAAACTGAAGAATGACTCACTTTTATATCGTACTTGTAAAAAAACAATGTCGTTAGCTCACTCGTAAACGAGCTGCCTAAATCACATTGAAGCTCGCGAGGGTAGCCTGTCTCAGAGAAAATTTGAATTAGCGCGTGCACCACCGATTTCGAAGTTAAATCCTTCACTGGTTTCGCGTTTGGATATTTTGTAGCCTGGCACACAGCTGTGACTGCATATTTGTTATTGTTTTCGCTAACAATTAACGGACCTATCGCATCGATCGACAGACGCCTAAAAGGTTCCGAAATTATGGGGACCAACTTCATCGCAGCTTTCCTCCTGTCTCTGTTGTTGCCTACCTTCTGACACGGATCGCACGTCCTAATATAATCCTCTATGTCCTTATAGCAGTTGGGCCAGAAAAAATTGGCGAGAATTCTGTCTTTGGTTTTCGTAACTCCCAAATGACCTGACACAGAAGAATGACACAGGTTTAAAATCTCTCCTTTAAACACCGTAGGAACGCACAGCTGCTTTTTCTCCTCCCCTCGTTTCGACTTCGTAATCCTAACTAGTCGGTCGTTTTGAATTTGGAATTCTGACTTCTCTTCTGTAATCGCCTTTTCCCACAATTCTTTAAGCGCCGGGCAACTCTTTTGTGCAGATAAGAACTCCTCTGCAGTGATTTTCGTGAGGGGCGACCTTTCCGAGCTGTCCAGCGAAGGGATTACCGTATTTTCGTTCTCCTCCATTGTGATAGCGTTCCCTTCACTCTCATTGTTATTTCCCTCGACCCCGTTCGAAAGAATAGAAGTTTCGTTCTCGACTTAGGGGCATTTAGATTTATCTTGTTCTCGTGCGCTCTGTACACTATTTACATCCGAATTTCTTCGTGCCCTACTTCGCGTAATAATCGCATTCACAGGATTTACGTTGCGTTTATGTTCCTCAATTAATTTAGCTGTTCGATTGCCCATTAAATATAAACCTTGACTAATCTCAGCGGGCTTCACAGCAGCTTTCGTTTCAACCCTTCCAAAATCTCCTTCGATTACAATCTTAGCTAAGGGCAAGCATTTACAAGCGTCGTTCAGCGGCTGTTTTATCCAGACGAGATCCTTTTGAAAGCAAGAAGCCTAAAATCGCTCTTTTCAGCTGTGTCCGGAGTCTAATACTGTCCTTAGTCCTTCCAGTCACTCAGTCGCCGTTCGCACATTCCATCGTGCAGGTGCACTAAGGGGGGCGATGCTACATCGCTAGTATAAATAATTATTTTTTTTTCGTAATTTCTGTGTGAATCCTGAAACGCGATCATCGGAGGAGTGATTTTTTTTTTCCTTCGAGAGCTGTTGACAAGTGGTTCACATCAACATATATTTATCTTCATATCTCTGATACATTTTAGGGTATAGTTCTCAAATTTTGTACTTCACCTCATTAGTGTATAGGGCACATTTTACTAATTGAGAATTCTTTAGTAGAGGGGGGAGGGTGTATACAAATTTCAAAAGTGAGCCATTTTTTGAAACTTAACATGAGGAATTTTTCTGAACGTAGTATTTTTTCCTACCCAATTTGGCACATTTTAAAAAATTTACACTGCCCACTTATCTCTAATTTATAAAGAATTAAATTGTTCTACCATCTTTTTGGAACACACTGTATACACAAATATTTTACTTAATTATTTATTTATATTTTCTCTTTTGTAATGATGAACTTTGCATAATGCAGCAGAAGTACTTTGAACATGTAGTTTTCTTAACCTCAACCACAATTAAAACAAGCACAAAATTCCTTTGGACTAAAATATTGTTAGTTTTACTTCATTAACATCAATTAACATTTACTCTAAAACATTTCAAATTTAATGCAAGTTAAGAGTTCCAATCATTTCGCTAAATTTTTACTTTTAAAATTTGCTGAACGAAAATATAAAGTAAAGAAAGTTTCTATTATGCAGAAATCATTTACAGCAGCATCTAACATTGGGGATGAAATGGGATATCAGTTTTATCTAATATCTGCGTAGGGAAGATTTATACATACAGTTGAAAAAAAAAATACTTGGGGTACAAGGATGGGTGGTAATAACGGTTTAAAAGGAAGATTAGGAACTGATAAGTATAATTTAGTTCACTGAATTTTTCCCAAGAGCCATTTAGGAGTGTTATCACTAACGTTTGTTTTGCATTATTTTGCTTAGTCAAATAAGGAAAATATATTGGATTTTCATGTTTGAAATGATTTATTTTCATGAAGAATAGTGATAAGAAATGTGACAGCAAAAATGATAATACATCTTGTAAGATATTTTTGTTTTTTGTATCTTGTTAAATATTCATTTTATTTCTTACGAATTCAAAATGTACAAAAATAAACTTAATTTCCTTTTTATCTGGCCTCAGATATCAATCTCATTTTAGAATAAATTTTAGTTTCTCTTTGTAAAATTTTATTTTTTAAAACATGAATCTAAAAGTTAATGTTCATCTAAATATACTTTATAAAATTTTAACACATTTAGCGAAGTACTTTTACTAAGAAAAGACATTTTTTTCTAGAAAAAAAAAACCCCTCAATTTTACGAAAATGAATTTTTTTTCTGATTCTACCATTATTTTTCTGCACATAATCATTTCTTCTCAGCATAAGAAATTTTTAAATCTTAATAAAACTTTCCGAACACTTTTTTTCAAAGATATTGATGCCTGCTGCGATAAACATGAGCTTTCGGCCGTTTGAACTTCGTCATCTCTGTAGTGCTTAGAATGGAGAAAAACCTTTTGAGCAAGATTCCGACTGTATGGTCGGTAGCCCAAAACTTAATTGTCAAATGAGGTGATCAAGCCTCGGTATGAGAACGAAGATGAGGCTTTACGTTATCATGAAGGAACAAAAAACCTTTTCTCAGAATGTTTATTCCAGATGGAAGATCACAGCTTGGTCAAGGTTGCAATGTAGTTTCAAGCATTCATGATTTTTTCCTTGTTGCTTAAAAAACACTTTATCAACAAGCACTACAAGGATTATCAATAAGTAGCCCTAAAGTCGTGAGCAGGCGGCTAATTTTTTTTCTTAAGCCGGTTTCAAACGATTAGTTATAATATATGAAAAATGCTTAAACAAACATGATAATTTTGTGGAAAAATATCTATAAAAATGTTGGACAGAAAACGAATGCACTTTTTAAAAAAATTTAAACAAAGTTTTTGAACGCACATTATTTATCTTAGGAAATGATTTTAATTTGAAAAAAAAAGAATCCTTCATATTACCTGTTTATCATTTGAATTACAGAAAATTCTAATTATCACCTGTTCATATATAGACGTTCAAAAAAATATCTATCTTTTAGGGAATAGCCATCGGAAATATTTTGCAAATTTTTATTTAAGCTTTTCTGAAATATAAAATATCATTTTAATTCGTAAATATCACTTAAAGAGTCTGCTGTTTTAATGACGTCGTTAATGCTATTCATCTGACAGAAATGCAAACGTAGATTATTATAAAATTAGAATTTACTCCATTCTTGCACAGTTGGTTTCAAAATTTACTAAAGTTTTTTTTTTCTTTTACATAAACATTAATCTTGTAATCAAAATAAAAGCCGAACCCAGCAAGTAAGCATGTACACATTTATTTGTTTTCGATAATTTCTATATCGAAATTTCAAGCAGTAATATGCGTTGACTCTAGATATATAATCAAATTCAATATTGTGATGTATGTATGTGGTAATATGAAATCCATAATCAAGCTGTAACTGAGAATCTTATTTCCTTATATCAATGCGGTTTAGGGAATGCAATCCCGCACTGTTTTTCGCTTCGCGGGATTGCGGGATTGAGATTGGTTGATCCTGCGGGATCCCACAATCCCGCAGGATTAATATTTTATTCAACTAAAAATTGATTTTGATAGAGAAAAGTTGGAAAAAGTGAGATTGTAAGTTCTATGAAGTTTGACAATGATGCTTTATCTTATTTGATAATTAATGCAATACCTTACATAAATATGAAAATTATAGTCATGATATTCATAATAATATACTAAGTTACTTCTTAGTTTCTAAAAAAGAAGAATGTAAAAAAGACAAAGTAAAGAGGCACTCGTCTTCCTAGTCTTGATCTAATTTTATTAGAGAATACAAAAGCGCTTTACAAAAGATTTTGTACGAAACCTGAGGGAGCCATACATTTTTTAGTGGCTAACTAAAGATCACCTTTTCAAGATATCACTAGCATGGGTGGCCGTATGGTTGTTTACATAGAACTTATAAGTCAATAGTCCTGCACCAAAAGCTACAATATTTAGTGTTGCAGCACTTCTGGGATATACCAGTACGTAAATCATTACAATATGGAAGCTGGGGGAAGGGGGGGGGGGTTAAGGCGCCTACCTGCCAATAGGTATGAGCGCCCATGATCACTGGTTCTTATTGTTCATCTTATGCAAAATTTTTTAGCCAATTGATGACCGGGAAAAAAGCTCGAAATTGTAAAAAAATAATTTATTTTTCAGTTTCAATCCCGCTGGATTAAGACTGTAATCCCGCGGGACTAGTCCCGCAAATATTTGTGCGGGATCGGGATTGCATTCCCTAATACGGTTTATATTTTCCAAGCTAGCTTGTATTTTTGAAAATAAATAAATAAATACAAATAGAAGAATGCCTGCTTGAATTTTTTTAATAACTTGCAATGTTATAAATATTTCATTAAATTTTATTAAATAGGGATTTTCATGAAGAATTTCCTTATCATTACACAGTAAAAACACTCTAGAAAAGATTTTTGTAATTTCAGATCTTAAAAATGTAATGTTAAGAAAAAGTATATTCTTGTACAAAAATTTAAAATATTTGTACTTATGCTTTTATGCATAATGTAATATGTTTTAAGCATTTTCTTTTATATCCGTTGTTATAATTTAAAATACGGTTTGAAAGAAGAAAAGTTTACTGCCTTTCATTCGCTCTATTTTATTTTCAAAGAACTATATTTTCTGTTTAATACGCCTCCAGGGTATTTTCTACTCGTTTTTTAAAATCAATCCTTTTTTTCTTCAATCAAAATTCTTTGCCTAGCATGATAAGAATGGAGTATATTTCTTAAATTCTTTCTTTCTTTATTTATTTTTAATTCTTCTAAGTTTAAAGTGAAGCGTTTTGGTTTGTGAGTCTAAAAATTTTCATTTCAACCTAAAAGTTTTTAAATATGTTTTTGTAAAATTTCGAGTTCACATTTACAGCTCTTTATTTTTTTACAATATGTAGCCTATTATCAAATTTCTTTTAAATTTTAAAAGAGATAATTTTAAAAACTAAATTAAATATGCATTGGGTTTCTAATCACAATTTATAATTACCTCAGATCCGTTATTCTATTGACCAAATTCTTTATTTCCAAAACAGTTGAACAATACTTTTATAAGTGATTTTTGGCAAAACGATCCACATATGTCTTCTTAGGTACATGCATCTACCGGGTAACATATTAACTAGTTGTGTCAAGTGAAGAAGCAGTGACGGTATTAGCGGTCCCAGTACTACGCGTCTCAATAGAATTCTTCCAAAAATTGGGATTTACGGCATCTGTTATTAGATAAGCGCTATCTTTCCTATTTATTTAGATATATAGTCTTTCATGCTCAGAAATATGACTTGGTTTACTGAATAAAGTATGTTTTTAGTTGGGAATTAAACTTCGTAAGTTTGTTCTGTTTCTCGGTGTCATCCAGAAATATGACCTAAAGTGGCGAGCTATATTGCCCGGTGAAATGATCCATCGACTGAAGAAACTCAGTACCGGGTCCTAGCCAAAATGGCAGCTCTTCAACCGTTCTCAAAATGCGTGACTTCACATTACATTATTTAATTTATTTCACATTTTTAATTATACTTTTGAAATATTCCATTTTATTCTTTGGCACTTTTTTATTTTAAAATTTTCATTAAATAAATTATGCGTACTGTGTGATTGTAAAAATTATTTTATTTCATTGTGTAGAGTCAAAATTACTTCTATATCTTTTATTTTGCCAATAAAAAACAATTTGCAATCATTTTCAAACGAAGGATCATTTTGCTCTTTGGTGAGGGTAAAATGATCCTTTGGACACGTTCTCAAAATTCCATTTTTTTCATTACTCAATGTGCTTTTAAAATACTATAAAATATGTTTATGATGAAAAATACGCTACAAAGGGACAAAGTTTTATTTAAATATTTATGTTATTTTATACAAGTTTACCCCTAGTTAGAATTAAGTAACACTACTTATATTGTAACTGCTTGTCATTTTTTTGTATTGTAATATATATATATATATATATATTAGGGTGATTCATAAAATTCAAGTTTTTATTTTTTTGACTCTCAACCCATAATATCATTCTATCTACTAAAATATGAATTGTTTATTAATTTCAGAATTTTTTATTGATATTTAGGGGTCGCTACCAACTCTCAAAGTCTAAAAATTAACTGCAATGACACCCTTTTGGGTCTACGCATTTCCTTCTCTTCTCTACTTCCGGCCACTCCTATATCAAGCAAGTACCAATAAATTGAGCACCTCCCACTGCAGGAGGGGTGGGGGAGAAAAAAGAAAAAAAAAACATTTTATGCGTATGACATTCCCCAGCTTTAGTTAGCTGGACTGATATCTACAACATAAACAATCCTGCTTCTTACCCAGAGATAAAATCATTGAAATCCAAAGTGGTTGTGTTCGCTCGTGAATGCGACTTACTTTCGTTTTTTTTTTTTTTTTTTTTTTTTTTTTTTTTTTTTTTTAGTGTTGTAATATTATTCATATAATGGCTTCAGATGTTATAAAAACAAGAAAAAGAGATGAAATATGGTTAATCAGACACACTTGCTCATAATTAGTGCAAACAAGATTACCCTCAGTGCAAGAAGTAATGAGTTTATTTTTTCACTATAAAAATGTAATGAAAAATGTAAATAGAGAATCAGCGTCATTAACTGCTGGTAGTGTGATGGCTATATGGGAAAAAGCAAGTATTCCCACCAAGGAAAAGCAACATGTTATCAAAAATACTCAAATATTTCAAGGAATGGCAGAATTAAAAAAAAAAAAAAAGAAAAGAAAATAAGGCAAAGCGTTTAGCAACAATCAAAGAAAAAGAAAACAAGTGGCAATCAAATTTAAATGTTCTGTTTGATATAGCTCACTCTAATGCTCTAAATATAATGAATATTGACGAAGATAAGCAATTTCTTTTGAACCAAAGAAAAATGAACCGTCTTGGACGAATCGGTAAGATTGATAAACAGTATGCTAGGAAACTTGCTAAACAATTAGAAAAAGAAGTTAAGTTGGAAAAAATGAAAGAAATAGAAAAAGAAGCAATAAATAGACTAACTGAGAAATACGATTTATTGTCATCTTCAGCTACTTCTTCTACAGAGGACAGGAGTGATAGTGACATGAGTCAAAGTCGTCCTAATTCTCCGAAGCCAGGACCTTCTTCAAGCAAAGATTTTTCGATACCAAGGAAACGAGGCCCCAAAACAATCCTAGATTCTAATTTAGCAACTAGTCTCGATGTCGCTAAATTGAGCGACCGGAAAGCAACTGTTGTTTTGACATCTACACTCAAAAGTCTAGGCTGTAATGTATCAGAATACAACGTAAGCTATTCCTTTATACGTCGCCAAAGAATAATAGACTGCAGCTTGCTGAATCAATAAAATCTGATTTCCAACCCCAAACTACACTAACTGTGCACTGGGATGGAAAAATGCTCGAGGACATAACAGGGCATGAAGTAGTAGATCGTCTACCAATCTTGGTATCTGGAAAAGGAGTGGACCAGCTCTTGGCCGTTGCTAAGCTTCCAGATGGCAAAGGAGAAACCATGGCGTCTGCTATTTTCGAGACAATTTCATCATGGAACTTACGTGATAAAATAAGATGTATGTGTTTCGACACAACGGCATCTAATACTGTACGAATAAACGGAGCCTGTATTCTTTTGGAACAAAAAATGCAAAAAGAATTGATTTGGCTCCCTTGTCGGCATCACATCTTAGAAATCGTACTGGAAGCTGTCGTAGTATCAGCTATTGGACCATCCAGCGGTCCTGAAATTATAATTTTCAAAAAATTTAAGTGCCGTTGGACAAAAATAAATCAGGAAGACTTCAAAACTGCAATTTTTGAACCATCTACTTGGAATTGCGTTCAAACTGCTGCTACCGATATAATTACTTTTGCTCAGAATCAACTACAACAATTTCAGCCTCGTGACGATTACAGGGAGCTCCTTCATTTAATCATTATCTTTTTAGGAGGGATTCCTGAAAGCGGTATCTCATTCAAAGCCCCTTCTGGAATGCATCGTGCACGTTGGATGGCGAAATGATGGCGAATATGCATTGAAAATGTTTCTATTTAAGCACCAGCTTAAGATCACAATTAAAGAAGCTAAGGCCATTACGGATATCTGCATATTTGTTGTACTTGTCTATGCAAAATACTAGTTTACAGCGAAAGTGGCTTACATGGCACCTGAAAATGACCTGAAGATTTTGAAGGACATAGTTGAGTTCGAAAAACATGATACAGTTTTAGCCAAAGTCGCCAGGAAAAAGATGTTGGGTCATCTTTGGTATCTTTCTGAAGAACTGGTTGCTCTAGCTTTTTTTTGATAAGCGAATTTCTAATGAAACAAAACGCAGAATGATTTTAGCACTGAATAACGAAAGTTCGGAAAACAGTCCTAAAAAGGAATCTTTGAGGTATGATGCAATCAAAAATCAAAATATCGAAGATTTCGTTTCAACAAATACAATGAAATTTTTCAACACGACTGGTATTTCATGCGAGTTCATACAAAAAGATCCTGAGCTGTGGGTAGAAGAAGAAAGCTACAGGTCAGCTAAAGAAATTGTACAAAACATGAGAGTCGTTAATGATATAGCTGAACGAGGTGTTGCTTTGATGGAAGAATACAACAAATTACATACAAACGATGAGGAGCAGAAGCACTACTTGATGTTGTTAGTTAAGAATTATAGACAGAAAAACCCCAACGTCAATAAGTCAAATTTTATATAACATTTTTTCTTTCTTTCTACTTCGAGGTTTCAACACTGTTATTTAGTATTTTCATTCACAAAACTGTATTCTGATTGTAATAAAATTATTTATTTAAAAATTTATCGTTTTTGCTTCATTTCTCATATTTCAAAATTCGGTAGCGACCTTTAAATATCAATTAAAATTTTTTTAAAAAATACTGGTATGTTTTCTAGTGGAATAGACCATTTTTAGGGGTTGAGAGTTAAAAAAAAGGGAAAAAAATTTTTTGGGGTCTTTTATGAATCACCCTAATATATATATATATATATATATATATGCATTTAGTTCTCAGCTAATGGTCACCGTTAACTAATGCTTAAAACTTGATCGTCTATATACTATTTTTTACTCATACATCACTACAGTCAATAGCTATAAATGAAACAAAGCAAAAAATAACTATAACGCATTAAATTATAGAAGAGCTGTGATTGTAAGATGCATCAGTAAGATACAACACTGAAGAAAATGCAAAGGGACCTGGCTGCAACATGGCCCTGGACCCAGGATCAGCGACAGGCCCTACTCTTTTTAATTCTTTTTTTTACAGCCGTGTTTACATTAAAATTGCATTCTTATTTCTTACCCATATTCAAAAACTTAAAAATAACAAGAGTTAAGTACTACATGAATGTAATCAGTTTCGTAGTAAAAGAGCTAAAGCTGATAATTGCTAGTAAGGGTTAACTTCGACAGATCTTATTTAGACAATTTTTTTACCATGAACAAAATCGTAAGAAAATAAATCACTTCCATACAAGATAGCATATTGTGAAACTGTATCAAAGAAATAATATCACTTTCGCATGGGCACTTGGGGCCCGTGAAATGATCACTACTTGCAGATTTAGGTCGAAAATTTGAGGTTAGCCAAATACACCCGTATCAGAATGGCTATTCATATAGAGCACAAAATGTGAAATGTCCTTTGGGTTAGAAAATGTTGTATTCAGACCCTGTATGGGCTTCATAAATATAGTCAAGGCAGGAAGCGGGCCCGACGACAAGATTTTCGAGCCATACGTCAGATTTGAGAAGGGATTTCGGTACACCCCCCTCCCTCCAAAAAAGATAATCTTTTCTTCCTATAACAATTTTTGTAAACAGTGCAGAATTATTACAAAACCTTATGCATGGTAAAATTTCTGTCAAATTACTCCCCCCACCTAAAACCAGTGCCCGGAAGCAATTGTCCCTCCCGTCTTCCCCCCTCTCGGTCGACCTGGCAGGAAGGAAGGAAGGATGGGAGATAAAACGCATGCAAGTTCGCACAACTCCGGTAACGACAATTTTACTAAACGTTTATGAAACACGGTTCATCATAAATACGTTATTTTAAATTTTAAGCTACAATTATTTGTACAGTCTCCTAAAATTTCATTGGATTAAAAAAGTATATTCAAAATAGCTGGACTCTAGGCCTCCTTAGGGCTGGGCCTGGGACCCAAGGGTCGAACAAGGGAGCATGGGCTGCATCATTATTCATTCAAAGTGAAAGGAATAAATTTTGAAGTTTCTTACCATAAAATTATAATCTCCATTCCTTGGTACATATAGAAACATTAACGAGCAAAGGGATATTTAAATTCACCGTGAAATTTTCCCATTAAATCACACTCAATCACAATAACTCATTTAAATAGCTTTCCTTATTCTGATTTTTTTTAATTTCTATTATTTATCTTCATACAAAGTTCAAATATCTGAATCAAAATAATGGTTTAGACTCATTTCCGACCCAAAAATGTTTACGAAATGCTATTATTGATTTACAAGTGTGAGTTGTGTACAGTGTTTTGACGCCAAGAGTTTTCTCCAAATGGCACAAAGACCTTCATTTCATATATTCGTCCAAGCTAACAAAATAAATGCATAGTTGGCAGTAGCGCCGTCTAGTCCGAGATTTATTGCATTAGTTCCAGCTACATGATTTACTCCAAAGAGCTTGTCCGCTCTAAAATTATACCATTAAAATTTATCATAAAAATTAAAAGAACCCATATTTTTAAATTTCATTTCAGAGCGACTTCTGAATAAATATCATTATACACAAATATCCACGCTTAAACGCAAACTCGTATTATTATAGGTAATCTTTCAAAATTTATTGTAAATGGTAAATGAAATTCAATAACTACATTAATATTTAGTAAATTGTAGCTTTCATTTAGTTCTATAGCATTTTCCGCACGCGATAAGTCATTTAAAAAAGGAAAGCGTTCTTAAAAAAGCAAAAAACTAGGATTAGAAAAACTGAGGTTTCTTGTATATTTGATAGAATTACGACTTGTAGTTTTTGCCGTACACAGCTTTGAATAGGGTAAATTTAACTGCATTGTGAAATGATAAAGATATCGCTTCTCTGAAATTTTTTCTCACTTCATATTTCGGCTGTTAAAAGCATTATACAGGGAGTCTCTAAAAGGGGGTAACGGGCTCTTAACTATCTGTTAGAAATAAGTTGGAAATGTAAATTGAAAAAGTGTTCAAAATAAGGTCGGATTTAAGATCCCGTCAAGAAAAATTTTCTCTGGTTAATTTTCAAAAAGTTACACCGTTTAAATCTGTGTACGACCCCGTACACGAAAATTCTCAATTTGTAAATTGTTCCCCCTACACTCATAAGGTAATGTACAAAATTTGAGAACTATATTTTAAAAACTGTCAACGATATCATTGTTAAAATATGCTGACTTAAACGACTTTTCAATGACTTTCGAAGGGAAAAAAAATCATGTAAGAAGTCGTACAGAAATTACGAAAGAAAACCTTTTTTTTTTTGCACTCTAGCAACAAGATTTTACTTTCAGATTCATGTATAGTCCCGGATCATCTTTATTTAAAAATATCTCTGAAATGTTTTGTGACGAAAGGCTGAACTTTTGTATATCGATATATTAGTGTGTAGGACAGCCTTTACTAATCGAGAAATTTTTTGTACGGGGGATCGTACACAAATTATAAAGTGTAATCTGTTGAAAATTAACAAAAGGAATATTTTCTTAACGTAGTATTATTTACGACCTTATATTGAAATTTTTTTTCAATTACATTGCAAACTTATCTCTAATAGATAAAGAATTATAGCCAGTTACCACCTTTTTGGGACACACTGTATATAGCCAGAACGGGAAAAAATATCGTGTTCACATTTTAAAATTTATTTAAGTTAGTTTTTGCATAATTTTATATGTATAGAAAATTCATCAGCTGGCATTAGACTTATTGGTTTGATAGCATTCTTGCTCTACAACGCAGAAATAGATTTTCTATCAAAGGTACTTCTGACCACAGACGAGTCTATAAGACACTGAGCGTAGCACGCGGCTGAAGTGTGGAAATCCAGCATGCTGGCCTACCTCGTGGTTGTCGATCTAAATGTCTAGAGTGTTTTTCTATTTTCTACAGTTGCAACGTGAATAAGCGTTAAAACCCCTTAAAAAGTCTACTGAACCTGGCACCGCCACCCAGGACAGATAGCGCTTGCGTAGCTTTTCCGCAGCACAACACAACATACTTCTGAAACTAAGAAAAGATTGAATTTTATAAACTAAACGTGATTCTATATTAAAACGACGGATGCGATTTAATGTTGCGAATGAAACTCCAGTTCGACATACGGTGTGCGGAAATGAAAAGAATTACATTTTATGTTATTTGTTCGTATGTTTTTATTTTTAATTTATATTACATATACATGTAATATACATGTAATATACATGTACATATACATGTAATATACATGTAATATGAATGAATTTGACTACTTTGATAATGTCTCCTTTGTAGTCGAAAACGAGTCAATTTTCATCGTTATCAAGCTAAACTGGATACTAATTATATACATATACAAACAGGGTATTTCATAACTCTTGGTAACAGAATACATCTAAAGAACAATTTTTGCTATGCAAATCGTCTTAACGCAAGTGACAACTGAAGAATGAACCGCCTCAAACCATGCTGTTTTTCTATTGTAAATCAATGGAAATTTATTGATTTGCTGAACTTGATTTAGGACAATGTTGCAATATTTTGCATTAAAAAATTGTTCTTTAGGTGTGATCTATCATCCCTTAAATATTTTGCTGAGAGTTATGAAACACTCTGTATGTATGTGCATGCATATACATTATTAATTATTTGTATATTAATTAAAATTGTAACACGTTCTTAAAGAGCTTTTTATTGATTCTTTATATATACATACATACATGCATGCATATATATATATATATATATATATGTATGTATAATTTAAAAATTTCTATTACCTTCCTTCAAAATTCCTTAGGGACATAGCAACTTTCGTTTTGAAGTAAGGCTTTTTATTGGGATCTCAGTTCATTAAAAACGCAATTGATATATTTCCCATCTTTCACAGGGTTGTATGCCACCATTCCTTGAAAGAATTTCTAGGTCTATGAGACCCAGACATTTTAATAGCCAATAAATGCACCTTTTTTGGGAACGTGATTATTGTATAAACCACGGAACCTGCACTTATATAAATCGAAACATGGCTCACCTTGCAGCTTTTTCGTGTCTGCTGTTGGCATGTGAAAAAATCTGAGAGTTAATAAAAATACGTCTTAAATCAGTGTGGTGTAATTTATGTCAACGGCTACAACCCGAAGAATCCTTTCTGATCGTCGGCTACAAGTACCAGCTGCGGGTGGTCGGATATCTCTTAATGATAAAGAAAACTGAGATGTAGATTAATGTCAAAACATTTGCATTTCAGAGAGAAATTACTGATAGGGAGCGTTTCAAATGCATTTGAAAAATTAAAAAATTAATGAATTTGGTTGCGCACATTTAAACATTCTTTGCTTTGAATAATAATTTTTTAATATCCATTTGTTAATATTTGTGTTCATTTCCAGATGAGGTATTTGAATTTTAATATTGGAAAGGAAGCTTAGTTAGAAATATTAAGTACAATGGAACCACTACGTAACTCATATTTTCAAGTTTATGCCGAAAATCACACGACATTATTTTTATTCCATTTTTTTTACTGTTATATTAATTGTGATTTTTAAGTTGGTTTCTTTGGAGACAGGTTTCTTTGAAAATAATTCATTTAAAATTTAACTAATATTATCTTTTTGAATTATCGTCAAATTGCCAATAAAATTTTTAAAAATGCGCAGTATAAACATATTTAAGAAGTTGAGAAATCAGTGATCGAGAAAATCTTCCAGAGATCTGTTTTAAGTTCTTGTTATAATCAAGGTGACTAAACGTATTTGAGATTCAAATTATGGAGTTCTCTTTAAGAACTTAATCACATCGATTATTAAATAAAGGGTAGTCCGGGATAAAGGTCGACACGGGGTAAATGTCCTTAGGAATTTTTTTTATTATTCTGAAATCTAAATTGACCACACTGATATTTTTCACAAGTTCCCTCGATGGTACTGGTTTTGCAAACAATGAATCACGGATATGCGATTATAAGTTTTCATATTATGAAGTAGATTGCTTTTATATGTATTTTGTTGTAGTTTTTAAAAATTTTTGAACTTATTTTTTGTTCGCAATTTTACTGACTTGTTTTTTAAGGGTTTTTCTGTATCTGAAGCTGACGTAATAATGATCTCATTACTTTGTATTTAAGTGATACGACTTTTGACGAACACCGCAGAGAAGCAGTTTTAATATGTTTATCAAATGGGGCAAGAATCCGCGTGTACGATGGGCAAAAGATCCGAATGCAGATCTTTGCCCCTAATGCTTTGGGGTTGTCATGGTTTAATTTTTTTGTGATGTTCCCATGTTGTGTCAAGTGCTGAGCTTTCCAATAACCATCATATTGGGCTAAGTTCTGGTCGTTCAAATGATGATGTCCATCAGAGCCGGAAAAATCTATTCCCAGACATGACCGGGGCATGTAAAATTTTCAGCCAGGCATGCATTTCTTTTTCTTTTTATTTTTTGCCGCTGATTCGGTTTGTGATTGTAACAGTTAAGTTAACATCAGTTCGTTTTAGCAACATAATAAGTTTTTCTACGGCCCTTAGAGATTTGAGTTCTTTTAGTTCTGTAACAGGCAACTGCCGTCCCCCTATTTTGTAGGTTTCTCTAATTAAATTTAACTGACAGTGTTTTTTTTTTTCTTTTGTCAATCTGTTTTTGTTAAACTAAGTTTAAATCATGCTTTAGAGATTGTTATCATGTTAAATCAAAATTTTCCATGCAGTTCATAGTCAAATAAAAAAAAAGGAAAATTTAATTATACACCGCCAGTATTGAAAGTAATGATAGCAGTCAACCTTACAACCTGATAAATAACAATTTTGCAGCAAAGAGAGCTTTGGAAGTGAACTTCATTCTGAGTTTTGTGTCAAGTCCGCCACCGCCGATCTTTACCCCATTAGATGAGGCAAAGATCAGAAAATACTAAAATCTGTAAAAGTCACTCCCAGTTTTCATGCATTGCATTTCAGATAAAAGAGATCATTTAATATGACAGGTAAAGGTTTAAGCTGTATTTTAGTAAAAATGTTTAGGTTCATAACTTGTTGAACTTTTTCAGAAAGGAGTTATAATTCAAAATCGCGGAACTCTGCCCCCACCTACCCTAATATATTTTTATAGAAGTACCTTTACAATTTTAATGCTTTCAAATAACTGTTTAATCATTTTTAAAATTTTTTTTGCTCATTTATATGCATGTCCTTTTTTAAAAGTAACTCAAATTTACAAAACAAACCGGGTAGGTGAGTTAAAAAATGTTGCAAATCAGAAAAATTGAAGAGAAAATATTTGTTTTTGAGACACATATTTGTGATTAGAAATGGATTTACACGTTTTAAGTGGATAAATGTTTTTTTTTTTTAACCATAGAGTTATTTCAGCCTTTATATTACTACAGAAACAATCATTAATTTATGTAGATATGTTATCTTTAAATTCCTTTTCTTGAAAAATTGGAGCTATCCCACGATAACTCTTACGATAATCAAAACGTCTGATTGAACGTTTCAAGATCTAACAGAGGATTTGTTTTTTAAAGAAATTACTTTGTACATTGCGTCGTAAAAAGTCCCGTGCATCAACCTAATGAACTCATTGTGCAATTTCATTAAATTTTTAAAAATAATTAATTTTATCGTCTGCTTACCATTACTTAATTTTTTTAGTGTCTAGGTTCTTTTCATGCTTACGTTCTACGACAATATAGGTCTATGTTATTGTGTTTTTCATGGTGAAATGGGTTTATCACGCAATCAGAGATTTGCACAGTTTGAGGCGTATTTTGAAAGAAAATTGTGCGAAAGAGCAAATATGTTTGGCAAAATAAATATCCAAATAATATCGGTACGTCGTCAGTACGGTACCGATTTACGGTACGACGTCGCACAAATAAAATAGGTTTCTCTATATATTTATAAATAAATGCTTTAAAAATTCATATAATCCATATGATTTGTGGATATTCTTGTATATGAATAAGAGATATGCGTTTGTTTTTGTAATTCACTAAAACGTTTATGTATAATATACAGGGTGTCCCCAAAAGGTAGCAAAACGCTTTAATTCTTTCTCTATTAGATATTAGTAGACAATGTAAATTGAAGAAATGTTCAAAATAAGGTAGGAAAAAATATTACGAAAGAAACCCTTTCTTTAATTAAAAAATTAAACTTTTTAAATTTGCATGCGACCCCCCCCCCCGTAGAAAAAAAATTCTCTAGTGGAATGTGCCCCATACGCTAATAAGGTGATGTACAAAATTTGATAATTATATTCAAAAAAGTGTCAGCGATATGAAAATAAATATTCTCTAACTTATATCACTTTTCAATGGCTCTCAAAAAATAAATTACGCCGAATGATCATATTCAGGAGTTGTACCGAAATTACGAGAGAAAATAATTTTTTCCACTCTAAGCAATAAACGTTTAAATCCAAAATCATGTATCACCCTCGATCATCTTTATTTAAAGATATTTCTGAGATATTTTATGATGAAAGGCTTAAATTTTATACATCAGCTTATTAGTTTATGGGACACATTATACTGATTGGGATTTCTTTTCAACGGAGTCTTATACAAATTTAAAAACTGTATTTTTTAATTAAGGAGAAGTATTTTTTCTTTAATACTTCAATTCTTAATACCTCAATTCACTCTTAATTCAAAGACTTTTCCGTTTACATCGCCCACTTTTCTCTAATAGATTAAGCGTGTTACCGCCTTTGTGGGCCAGGCAGTATGCAGATATTTGTGTTTGTGTTAAAAAAGGAAAAATATACGGCTTTTTGACGTCCCAAACCTTCTCCTTTTTAAAAATGAGTATGTTTATTTAAACGATAGACATATTTTAGAAAAGCAAATGAAGACGTAAGTAACACGGATTTTAATTTAACGAGGGCTTTCGTTAAGTTATAGTTGAAGAACAGGCGCTTTTGAAGAAGTCACGTAAATATTTCAGAATGATTATGCAATATTACGAAATATTTTTGAGGATAATGTAGGCCCGACTTTTAGAAGATACCTATCGACAACGGTGTACGAGTGTCTCATCCCATTGACTTAGTCATTCATTTACTAGACCGCCTACTGTCTTGTACATATTGATCAAAGCTTAATGCATCATGAGAAAATTTATAACGGTATGTAAGCAGCACTACCAAGAAAAAGAAAAGAAAAGGGTATCCCATTACTTAAAATTAATTGTTTATTTTTGGTAATTTAAATTCAGAAATTCTCTCATAAATAGTACAATAGTCTATGCTGTGTTTTAATGTCTATATTTATATCTAAGTTTACTATGACACCGCTCAGATGGTGAGATGGTGTAGTGGTTAACGAGAGCGGATCATACCTTGGATCGTCCCTTCATAGGGGTAACGTTGTCCGCCTCCTGTTGGTTGCCCTCATAAGAAAATGGTCAACATTTTGGGTCTGTGTATAAAGAAAGCCTTATCAGAGAGGGACTACCCTAAAAATATTTTTTTTTCTAACAAAACAGAATAAAAGCAGAATAAACAAGAAAAAATACTGACGTAATTGAGAAAGAATTTATTTACGTATAATCGAATATCATCGAATATCCTCAGCGATAAGATTCTGCTTTGATGTATTTGAAGCACAAAAAAAAACAAAATTCAGCCTTAGCACTATTAAGCGATCACTGAATAGTATTAAAAAAGTTAAGCTATTTATAACGATGATCGTTCAAGTGATAATGACGAATTAAAAAAAAATCTAATTCGTAAAATCTTCCCAATTTACATTATTCTAGAATATTACAGTTTAGTGTTTAAGAGTCTGTGTACTGTCTTCATAAATTTTTGTTCATCTTTTTCAAAAGTTCAGAGATTTCTTGTCGCACATTCCGTCTCTATATTTTTCTGTCTGAAAATAAAGACGATGGTTTTGTTTTAAGCTAACGAAATTTGAATGCTATGTAATTTGTAAAGAAGAATAATTTAGTGAATAATATTAAATGAAACTTAAGTTCGCAAAAATGTACAAGTATGTGACGAAGGTTTTATAATTTTTTACGCATTATGCATTCCTTATTGCTTGATAATTTAAGACAATATGGCAGAAAATAAAATCGTTAGTGAAAGACAGAAACAGCTCATAAAAACAAAAAATAGATTTATTAACACTTATACTACATGATCTTTTAATAAATATCAGATTTCAAATTCAAATACAATTTAAACTCAATCAAATACATAAGGTCTCTAAATAATACACCGAAGAAAACAAAACAAAATACTTGATTAAATATAAAATGTTTGAAAGTTAAAAAATATATGAATATTTTTACAATGAATATGACTCCGATTTTATGCAACAGTATTACATTACACATAAAACGAAGAAATAGTGGAAGATTTATATTAAACCACTGACTTACATAAAGTGATATTTTTATATCTTACAAAAATATAAATTACATATATATATGTACAATAGTGGTAATACGTGCATACACACATACATACATTAAATTTCTTCATATATGTAGGTGTACTGACATATTTTTATGCATACATATATGTATTGTTTTAAGCAATACAGGTATATGTATACATAAGAAATAGATATGTGTTTAAAAGGAATATGTTTTTTAGAGTAGTTTTACAAGTCCCCATATTTTAATTTGTAAAACTAGTATTGATAAAAAATTGAAAATTAATAAAAATGAATGAGATTTATTCTTTATTACAGAGCAAAGTATAATATACAGGGTGTCTCATGATTATTAGAACAAACTTTAAAGGGAGGTAGTGCACATTATAAAGATTAAGAATCACATAGCAATGTGGGGTCAAAAACCCCGTTTTCCCTTACCTGTTAATAATCACTTCGGGAAAATAATTGAAATGTTTGTCAAATCTCATAACCAAGTTTCATAGACAATGGGCTTTTCTCAAAAAAAATCATCAATGAAATGAAATAGAATTTTTAAACTATTAGTCACGTGTTGTCTGTGAAAGGTACATTAGTTTTAGGGGAACAATGGTCGGAAAGTTCACTCATTTCAGCATTGGTTAGAAAGTGATTAATAATAGCTAATGATGACGACGTTTAAGACCCTACATTGCTATGCGATTTTGAATCCTTATTACTGCCCTACTTCCCCTTTAAAGTTTGTTCCAATAATCATGGACACCCTGTATAATCAAAGTAGTCCAATTTACAAGATGTGCCATAATTATTGGGGCAGACTTTAAGAGGGAGTAGGGCAGGTAATGAGGATTCAAAATCACAGAGTAATGTGTGGTCGCAAACGTCGTCTTCATGTAGCTCGTAAATTAACAAAAATTAACGTATCTTTCACAGAAAACACGTGACTAAAATCAATAATTTAAAAATTTTATTTCATTTCATTTATGAAATTTTGGGAGAAACGCTCATTGTTCATGAAACTTGGCTAAGAAATTAGACAAAAACTACAGCTCTCTTCCTAAAGTGATTATTAGCAGGTTAGGGTAAACATCGTTTAATTACGTGCTTAGATCATCTTAAAGTTTGTCCCAATCATTATGGCACACCCAGTACATATATATAAGTAGATAAAAATCTAAAGCTCCCTCTACTATACCAGAAACCTATGGTGTTTTACTGTTGCAATCTCCCTCTAATGAGACTTTTTACTCGCGTTTATTTTGCTATTTATCACTTTTTCAGGCAATGACTTGCTGGATTGTTTCAGGTTTTCAGCTACTTTTTTCATATAATTTACATGTTTCACATTTAAGTGGCTGTTTGACAGCACTAGTGGTTGAATATGGCTATTTTATGTTTCTGATTTTTTAACCGCTAACTCGAAAGGCATTGATGTACACATTAACCTGGTAATATGCAAATTACCTGATTTGTTCCAGTACGCACATTCACCAACTTAATAAGAGTTTTCTGCGATTTATAATAGGTAATGTGCACATTAACGTATTTAGAATCGTTGTAATGAAAACTTAATTTTCATTTTCCTCCACTTCCCCTTTCTAAGCCTAGAGCGTATTTTTGCCTCTACCGGCTGTTTTCGGTTTTTTATAAATAGAATAATTAGTGTTAACAGTGGTAAGGAAATGAAAGAATATCTGTTAACCGTGATAAAGAAATGAAATTACTTAGGATTTATGGCATAAAAGTATTGTGTGTATTACTTAGTTGCTTGTTTAACCGTCCTGTAGGTGTACGTATGTGAGAGATACATTAAGTAAAAAAAATGGTTTAAAAAATGTCTTAAGCATTTGTAATTATTAAACCTTTGATAATTGCAGTATGATTTCAATACACTCTTGAAAATGCGCATTTTACAATATCGCATTTAGGAAATACGCAAGACTTTCGTGTTGGTTTTGGTCGAGCTCCCGCTGGAAGGTAGTATTAATTTAAGTGTGTAAGAAACATCTCTT
Organism: Cheiracanthium punctorium; assembly: GCA_038373885.1. Lineage (NCBI taxonomy): Eukaryota > Metazoa > Arthropoda > Arachnida > Araneae > Cheiracanthiidae > Cheiracanthium > Cheiracanthium punctorium. Next base: position 64,164 of record JAWZYV010012025.1, read on the forward strand.
GTTCAAGTAAATTTCTTATTTTCAATCTATTTTGTCTAGTATTTAATGAAAAGAGTCCTCAGATAATCTAGATAATTTGAGACATAAGAAAATTCTGATCTTCAACGGATCGGCGAAGCTAATTTGCAGATTACCTTGAATAATGTGCATGTTTTTTGATTTCCTCCCCTTAACTGCATCATATATACATTCTCAAAAAAGTATTCGAGTACAAAAACGAAATTTCCTATTTTAGATTCGCGAGTAATTTTTGAAAAACACAAAACTCTATAGAAATATGGCAAGTTATGTGTTAACAGTGTGCATAATTATTAAGCGATAATTATGCGATGATAAAGCGATAAACTTAGGAAGTTTATCGCTTAATCGAATACTTTTTTGAGAGGGTGTACATACATTCATGCATTCACACATACAATATACATATATACAGGGTGTTCCGATACTCATGGGCAAAAATTTAAGGGGTGATAGAGGAAACCAAGACGGCTTAGAATTATATAGGTGTGGGGCCGGAAACGTTGTTTTCATTTACCAGTTAAAAATCACTTTAATAATCATTTTGTAATCATTGTATAGACCTACTTTAGTAATCAATCCTTTACTAATTAATTTTAATCAAGTGCTTTGGTCAAACATCCATTAGTTTTTGACGAACCATAGTCAGAAAGTTCACTATCATTCCAAAATGATTATTACCAGTCAGGGGCGTAGCCAGAAATTTTTCATGTGGGGGGGGGGAGGGGTTACGACTACTGCAACTCACATATATGCATACATGTGTGTGATAAGGGAGTGAAGAATATACATTATGTATGGCAAAATATTCCTCATGGGGGGGGTTATGACCCCCCTAACCCCCCCCTTGGCTACGCCCCTGTTACCAGGTACGTGAGGACGACGTTTCCTATGCCACATTTCTATGTTATTCTGAACCATCTTGACTGATTGTACCATCTCTTAAATTTTTGCCCATCAGTCGAAATAGTAACCAATTTCGAAACACCCTGTCTATACTTGCGGTTTATTTTTCTTTAATATATAATGGTTCCAGATGAAAACCACAGCTTGATGTTTAAAATAAGTATAATGACGATATATTTGTTCAAACACATGGCGAAATATTTTATTGTAACTATATACAAGAATGTAACATGCCATTCTTTAATAATAACACTAAGCATGTTTAACAGATTTACGCAGAAACATGCAAGTATAAATGAATTGTTGCCGTAAAAGGCAGAAAGTTTCAGCGTTTTCTGTTGTTTACATAAGTGGCATGGAGAGTCTTATTAATGATACATTTTTACATATGATGATTTTTATATAAGATATCCGTACACCTTTGAAATGCCAAAAATCAGTCGAAAAGGTAGATTTAATTTCTAAAATGAAACTGAGTTCATGACAGTTTTGTAAATTATTTTCTTACTTCTTTTTTTCTATTGAATGTGTAATAAATATTTTTTCCTTCAGCATAAACATTGAATGCTTTGTTTGTATGTTTAATAATGAAATCTAATGAAGGTTACAATAAATTATTAAACTTACGAATTTGAGTTCGGTTCCAAAAAAGTTTCTTTTGATGGAAAGTACAAAAAGAATTGGAGTAAAAAAACGTGATACATCCATTCATGAAATATGCCGATTGCAGATTAAATTTGATAATGGAATTCTTCGTAAGATGAATTTATTACGAATTCTTGTAATTCATCTTAACATAAGCTCTTAATAGGTATCTATACGTATAGATACGCGCCATTTTGAAACATGTTTTAGGCTCTTATCTATTGCGAACAACATTAAAATATTTTTTCAGTATGTAAAATGGATTGATTTAATTTTGTAATTTTAAAACCATGCTGTTTTATTTGCCCTAAGCCAAATAAATTTACCATTGAATTCACATTCACCTAGAGAAGGATTGACAAATTTGCCGAATATAGGCTGAATAAAAAGCCACCTATTCAATTGCCTTCGAAAATTTGCTACCGTTGTCTGAAGCCTAGCTAACCTACTTAAAAATCCATGACTGAATTTATCTAGATATTTAATAGTAACTTTGTATAAAATATATCATTTACCCCGGTTTTAGAGTAATTTATTACACATATTGATGCTATTCAGACATAATTTAAATACGTAAATTAAAGAGTGTTCTTAAGATGAAACAAGGCATACTTCAAACATGAACTGATTAAAAATAATACACAGTAAAGAAAACATATGTAACAAAAAACAAAATGATTTTAAAATGTTCTTGCAAAACATAAATTTGCAAAAACTCTGGCATGTATTCACAGAGCTTTTAGCACTCAAAGATGTCTCAAAATATCAAGACATATTCAACAGCGTGCTCATATTTCTCTCGCATAATACTATTGTTACATAATTGATTAAGATTGACCTTATGTGATCGAAAACCAATTTTTATCATAAAGGATAGTAAGTACGCGCTATAGCGCGGGTAAATTCTTTTAAATATGGCATTACAAAGTGGAGAAATAAAATGACATTTTGCCTGTCTAGTTTCATTTTCTCTTAATGGAATAATGTAAAGCACGTTTATTCTTTTGCATGCGAGACATTACAGGGAGTGAGTTTTTTGTGTATGATGTATAAACACATTCTTCGTCTTCAACTGAAGTGTACGAGTATCTTATATTTATAAATTAAACATTCAAATGACGTATATTACAGCATTACTTCTCATACATTAATAGAGAGGCTTTATAAATAAGTGAGTATTAAGTAATTGTAAAGGAAATTGACAGGGAATGAAAAAAATATCAAAACCATTGAAATGAGGGGGGAAAATGTAACCATCCTTTTAATTTAAATTGCTATAGAAAAGTTAAACCAGAAAATTTAAGATTATATTCTTACAACTATAAAATTATATTCAAAATACATGTTTAAAAACCAAAATATTAAAATATAAAAATATAACTTATTATATTCAGCACTTAAATAATTCGGCAGCTAAAAAGAATATATCTGACACCAAAAAACAATTAGTCTGCACATGTACACGAAACACTTTATCATTGGAAACTTAACAAATTATACTTAAAATTCTTAAATTCAACATCATATATATATGTATATATAAGCTTATAATAGCTAGCTAATATACAATGAAAAATACATCTATAAGAACACAGAAGCTCTTTGTTCATAATTGAACTCACGCGTGCATAGTTTAAGTTCAATCATTTACACACTACAGCATCGCAGGATAAATTACTAGTATGATACTGTCAAAAATGATAAATAATTTGGAAATTAAAACTAGGAATAAAAAAATAACAAGTATAAAATAGACTTGATTAATATATTTAGATATATATTTGAATTGAACTGTTCAATCCTCTTTTTTATTGCTCGGCCTAGTTGTTTGAATAACTTTAATCGCCGTTTTAAGTGATTTTTATTTTATAAATATAATGTTGCAATTTTATGTCATTTCGTACAATTATAATGACATTTCTGATACTCTAGATTACTTTGCTTTACCGACGACGTCTAGCTATGTGAAAAATTTTGAGGCTGAAAAGAAATTTACAGAAATCAGCAGCTCTTAAAATTTTCACTTTTCAAACTTTTCTCTGCATTGTACGTGTCATAACATATTTGTACGCCACACTACAAATAAGTACAGATGAAGTAAAAGAGATTTATTCATAACCTTATGATTTTCAAAATGGTACAAGGAGAAAAAACTGACACTAAAATCAATTAAGGGTAAAATATCATACAATAACATGTTTAACTAGCTAATCTTTAAATTGCAGGAGTTCTGAAATTGGATTTTTGGAAGTACACGTCCAATTACAGAAGTATATACTCTGCATTTCAGCTGTTCTCCTGCTTAAGACACTTTACAAAGTTCTTTAAAATTTTCCTAACATCATCATTCAAAATTTTTATAAAGAACTCACATTTCCGAAATTGGCGATACGCCAGATGTAGCCTGCACTTTGAAGTGTGATTTAGATGTTTCGAATAAACAAAAGATCTTGATTTCCTCATAGAAATTTCACTACAAATGAGTAAAACTCAATGATGTTACACCCATAATTGCGAATAATATTTTTCATAACTTAGCATTATCATCACACATGCTTGTAAGCGATATATGGCATCATTAAGAATGCAGTTTTCAGAACATATTTATTGAGTCAAGGTATCTTAAGATTCCTTATACGTACATATGTGCGATTTTTAATACAATTTTAATAAACTGAATATTTTCGGTGTAAAAAAAGTAACCTATTTTATTAAAGGAATAATGAGTTACACAACTTTTTACCGTTAAATACAGAGTTTTATGTTGAAAGTAAATTATATAGACGGTGTTTTTTTTATAATAAAATTACATTAACCACTGTATTTTTAGAAAAAAAAGTAATTTTACATAAAATAAATTCATGTTAATTAGAACTTCTGAACTATGCGATGGCCAAGGTATTTTTTCTTATGAAAAGTTTCATTCTCTAATGAAAATTTGTTTTAATATCTGTTGCATTCCCCCATGCGGATAAACTCAATTTTATAAAAATATTTTTTTTTCAAAAACTGAAATTTTGATATAAGATTGCATATTTTGGGAAATGAAATTGGACCAATGTGCAATATTGAAACCTAATCTAGGTAAAGTTACCCATTCTAGAATTAAAAATTCGCCTGTTTTCTTTAATATCAGGATTTCTAGTTTGCATTTAAAATTTAGATTTAGATTTCTTTGGGTTTTCTTAAAATAATTTTGTGTAAACGCTTTTCTATGCACATATTTGAAACAATAAATATTGTTTCAATGGTAATAAGTAGTTTGCACGAGCGTGATTATAAAACGTTTCAAACTTTCAAGCAAGAGATAGCTTTTCAAGTGTTTGCTTATGAAAGGTCATCTGAAACTAAAGATATCCGAATATTTTTATATGAATAATTTCTAATATATAAGAGTACTTAAAATAAAGGGATAATTTATTTTAAAGTTTCAGAAAATGAAGTTAAATTGTTGAAGTTATTGGAGATCACAGAAAAATGTTTATCAGGTCAATTTAGTGCAAACTCAGAACATCTTTGTCATTCGATGTTTTTGAAATATAAACTAGACAACGTGTGAAATAAAATAAAATGTATATTAGGTGCTATTTTTCACTAAAAGCATTTCTAAAAAGTAATGATATCTAATAATTTATTTAGCCTTCTTGTTCTATAAATTTCATTTAGTGAAACAATCTTCACACAGTATTAAAAAAACCTCTATGTAAACGATTTATATTTAGAACGCACATGCACCCATTTTCAAAAATGCACCTAAAAATAAAAAATACTAAGATCGAAAATTTTTCCGATGAATTAAAAGTATGCTAGTTAAGTGAAATGGAAACACAGTATAAAGGCTTGTGTTATTATTTTTATTTGCAGACCCTCAAACTTTGTTCAAATTACTGTTTTCCGACATTTCTTTTTCATACGGTTTTAGCCGCAAAATTGCATCTTTTGGCAAAATTTCCAACTATTTTGTTTATTGAAGTAAACATTGACCCCCATGATCTAAATTTAAAAAAAAAATATGTATCAAGTTTCATTTTATCGCTTTAGTAAAACCTGAGCAACTGGCCTCCAAGTACACATTGTTTAATTTTGACCATCCTGTGTTACGCAGCAAATGAAAACTTGGATCTAAATTGGCAAAATACAACTGTAGCAAAATTTTTTCTAAATAGAATATTGTGAAAACATTACTGAATAACTTTATTCTCAAATGAATACGTTCAAAGTCACTTAACAGCAAAAATTGATGACTTTTTAAGAAACAGACTCAATATCTCGTTTTTAGATTTATATCTAGAGCAAAATACGCAACATTGTCTTTGGTTTTTATGAGTTGTGATACATCAATCGTTGTTTTATTTGAGTGGTCGTCATTAATTCCAGATATATTAATCTATAATGGTTAGTTGTTAAGGATTCCTAGTTACAGTTTTTTTTTCTTGACAAACGAACTTTTTAATAAGTATTGTTTTTAATTTTTCATTTGCATGTAAAAATGTGTTAAATATATTTAAGACATTATGCTCGTTTCCTCAATCAGTGTCATATTTCGTTATTTATTATTGTTATTCACAATGCTTTACAGTGACTGTATAAATCGTATTGTAAGTTTTGCAGTAAATGCTAGAAAAAAGATTTTTGAATCGTCATGTACTGTTTATGAGAGAAAAATCACGATCAGTGTAGGAATAGATTATTTAATTCATTTAAGTGTCTTGTATTTATTCTTATTTAAATATTTTTTAAAAAATCTTCAAATTTAGAAAAAAATATTTTTACACATTTTAAATTGCATTGAATAATTATTACTTTTTATGATTGACTCAGAATATTGGACATTTTTTTAAATGATCTTGAAAATGTAGGATATTCTTATGCATAAAGCACTTAAAAGAGCTTTTGTGTACAAAAATCATGCATCATCAAAAGCCCAAATTTTTATAGAATTCATATGAATGACACCAACACTGCTAAATGGACCATACTCTGACCTTTTCTGCAATGATACACCAATGAGATTCTTCATGAAAAGAAGTCAGAATGTGTAGATCGCAGACATAGTTTTCTATAAGGTTATCCAGCTCTTCCTCCTGAAATAAATGATGATATCGATGTCTTACCACAACAGCACCCTCTTCGCGAATTCTCCCATAATTGTAGTTTATATTTTCGTTATCTGATTCTGTTGTTTCAAAAATTTGCTTGCAATCAGATTTTTCTGCAGAAGAAGATGGATTAAGTTTTAGAATTTCTGTAGGGGCTGATGATATCTTATCGTCTACATTTTTTGTCTGATTGGAGACAGCCGCTGAATTTTTATTAGGAAATGGAGTTTTTAGTATAGCACCATTATCAGTGTTACGTTTTGTAACAAAACTATCTAATTTATGAAGATGGGTACCAAGGGTTTCTTGTGATGATATGTCATTGCATGAAAAATCATGTGTTTTATCGGAGTTTTTTTCAGGAATGCTTTTAGAAGTACTTTCAATAGAATTTGTTTTTTCTGCATGTATCATATTAGATCTATTATCAAGAAATCCATGAGTATCTGTTCCTGACTGAGAAGCTTCAACAGAATTAGATAGTTCTTTACTTCCTTGGATGCTTAATTTTCCAGTTAATATATCAAATTTGCTATTTTCATCTGTGGGATCTGAAAACGGTTTTACAGATTCGTAATTATTTAAAAAAATAGAGTTTGCTGGTACGCAGTTCTCAGCATTTGCACATTCTGTTGTGTTATCTCTATACTTTACAGTCTGCATTTCTGAAGATTTATCTTCATATGTATTACTATTTGCTACAGAGGTCTCAGAAGAGATTAGTGACTTGGAAATTACTTCATTATTCAAAACTATATTATTACTAGATTGTTCGGGAACTTTTTCTGACACATGTTTTAAACATTTTATCTCATCTAAAGAAGTTTTGTTAGAAAGCCTTTCCTTTATAGTTGGGCTTTTTGGTATATACTGAACAAAATCTCTATTTTTATTACTGAAGGCACATGCTTTTTGGTTAGTACAAAAATTATCTTTTATACTATTTTGATGACTAAAGGATTTTGAAATAGAATGATCTAGAGGTAAATTTGATGAATCTAAATTTTGTCTTTTTTGATTACCTATAAGTAAGTTTGATTTACGTTTTTTGAAAGGAGAACAGGCTAAAGAAGGATGGCTTGACGATATATTTGAACATACCCGATTTTCAGCATATTTTCTTAGATTTGAGTTCTGAGGTAGAGAACAAACACTATAAGATCTTAAAATACCGCGTGATGTAAGAGAAAATTTTCCAGAGTTACTCTGGTTATACAAGATACTAGAGTTTAAGCAAGTGAACGAAGCGCATTTATTCACATTGTTTAAATTAAGAGTTGAAATATCTTCACATGAAATTGGTGTTTCTTTCTTATTTAAGCCAACTTTAAAATTACCGCATAACTCAAGGTCATTTAATCCAATAGTCGGAATGACATTTGTCGACGTATTTTCAACAAATAATGCTTTACATTCTGTTAATGTTGAATCGCATTCTCCTCTGTTCTTAATTTCAAAAGAATTACTAATATGCTTCTCAGGTTGGCAAAATGACTGTTTTTCTAATTTATCATGGAAAATATCACTTGCTTTTGAATTTAGCTTATCATTTTCTAACTTAAAAAATTCCTTTTCATTTAGTGAGCAAGTGGTCGAGTTTTCTAAATTAGAATTTTCTGGCAGATCAGGAATTTCTTCAGCTGCATTATTAACAAAATAGTTTTGGTAAACGCTATACTCATTATAAAATTCAGAAAGAGCATGCAACTCCGGCATAGAATAATATGATGACAGTGTTGAACCTTCTATGCAATTGAAATCGTTATCTATGTCATAAAATGGACCCAAAGTTTTGAGTGGTGCCTTTTGATAAATGTTATTATGATTTAACTTTTGAAGCCTACTCGGAATATTCTGCAGGTCATTACAGTTCATAGTAGAATTTTTAGAATTGGAAGTTTGATTGATACTTGGGACTTTTCCCGTCTCGTATAAGTCTGAAAATTCTATTTTAGACGAAAAAGGAATATTTTGAGTTGTGCTTTCACCACAAGATTTATTGATTGTATCATTTTCATATGGAACATGTTTTTTGTTTGACGACTCTGTATTACGACTTACATTTAATGGAGCCATATCATTTGATTTCGCGTAAAATGTTTGCAAAGAATGTAAATTTGTATCCTTTAGAAATGTCTCTCCTTCATTTTCGCTTTTAGTGACAAACGTTTTTGTTTTCGCATATTTTTCATCATTTGTGCTGACACATAAGGAATAATTTTCTGCTTTTGAGTAAAAAGTCCCAGTCTCTGTTTTTTCTGGAAGCTCATCGTCCACATCATCGTCAAAGAGAAAACTATATTTTTCTTTTAATTTAGCTTTTAAAATACTGCGTTCATACATCATTTTGCCTTCATATTCTTCGTAATTAACTTTAATATCCCTAAATTTTTCTCTTTGTTGTTGTAGATAGAGTTTTTTAGACTCTCTATAGGTTTTTGTACGAAAATATAAATCTGTTCGTGGTTTGATGGACATTCTGGCACTTTCGACAAAATCATACTTATGGGCCTCTAAAAGAGCAATTTTTTCTCTAAGGTTAAATTCGCTTTCTTCTGCAGTATCTGCTTCATTTGTAACAAAAAAATACTTATTTGAATCATAATTTTCTCTACATTGAATTTTAGAACCAAGCTTTGCTTTTGTTTTTAATAATTCATCGTTATTTAAAGAACTTGTGTTTCCGTTTACAATGTCTGAATGTATCAAAGGTTTACCTTCTACAGTGTTTTTGCTTTTGACAGACTCAATTCTAGGCATAGAAGATTCAAGAAAATCATTAACTATTTTATTTGCTTCACTGACACTCATATCAAGTTCTTCGATATCTTCCAATGGCATGACATAATCGAATTCAGGATTGCAAGTGGCAGTAGTCTTTGATCTAACTAATCTATTCTGGCAATCATCTTTGCCTTTGAAGTTGCACTCAGTAAGGGCAGCGTGACATTTTAAATCCGAACATGACTTAGTTCCTTTGCTGGACCATAGTGAGTTCATATTTTTAAACATGTCACTCAAAGAACGAATTAGAGTACCTTTATTTTTATTTGTTAGACCATCTGAACTCTCATTGCACAGACTACTGTTTGTAAGATCTTTACTATAGGAAAAATTGGACGTATTTTGATCATCGTCAATATTTAAGAGTTCTATGAAATTGTCATTTATAGTCTTCTGCATCATTTCGTCCTGTAAAACAAAAGATTATTCTAATAAAATTCAATAAGCTTAGATATATTAAAGCAGTGGAAGCTTGTGACTTATTTTAGTGATGAGGTCCGATAAAAATAGCGGGAGTTCAAATCAGAACAGTGTACACACAGAACACTCTATCCCCTGTGCATACAGCTCAAGTATTTAAAACTTCTCAAAAGACAAATGACTATAAAAGTTACACAACTTTTGCCGGTGTTACAATTTCATCATGTTAATATTAGTAAAGATTGTTTTATTATTAATCGTAAAGCCCTTTTCCCCTTATTTGTTTAATTTTTCTTTAGTGTGTATATTCAATATCGCTGTCAGTTCACAATTTTTAAACATTATTAGACATTTTAAAATCAAATATTTTTAAACATTTTAAAATCAAATATTTTTAAACATTTTAAAATCAATATTATTGCAATTAACACATAAATACACAATAAATTTCGTAAATTAGAAAAGGAAATGGTCGAATATCTCACTACAAGAAAATAATTTAGGATCGTGCTCAGAAAATTTCGTCTATACCTGCTGAATTGGCAAAATATTCCTCATCAGCAATGAAGAACATAATAGGGCCACAAGATCTTGACCTCAAAGGCAGCGCCAAGTATTTCATTTTGAAGCCAAGTCAACGGTGTGCCAATATGGCTCTTAGGTTAAATAGTCAAATGTGAAAGCCAGGTCGCGGAGAAATACTATGAACATAACGAACTTGTGATACATGATACAACGGTGTAAAGCTAGAACTCTAGCGCAGCAACTAAGCCTGGGCGCAAATCTGTTAGTCTGCAAAAAGTGAATTAGTTGCAATTGCTTCAAGCAAATTGGCCTCAGATTGACAAGAATTCTCTCAGCCTTTCATTTTATACTTATTCAAAAATTTCCTCTGATGCGACTTTTGGTGCCAAAATTTCCTCTGATGGCGACTTTTGGTATTTTCTTTCTTTAAAAATCGTAATCCTTGGTTCACCATGTACATCTATCAAATTCGGTTATTTTTCGCCGAATAGTTTTCTAGCTAGAGGCCTTTTAACCCCTCGTTATTTTATAAACAACCTGTATGTTACTTTACGACAGAAATAAAGGGGTTTTTTAAAGCTCTCAGAAACACTATCATGAAATGTGCACAGTATTTTACTGCCATTTAGCGAAAAGTGTTTTGAGAGAGACATTTTAAAAAAAAATTCTTGAATTGCTAATCTGATATATTTCCTACCATGTTTACAGGTTATTAACTCTTTTAAATTAATTAATGTTGTTTTACTAATTAAGAAATTCTTGTTTTGTAATGATTGTACGTACAATGCGAATTCAAAAAGGAAGTTTCATTCGTTTCCTAACAGAGGGTAGCATTGCGAACAAAAGTGAAACTTGCTCAGACGATGATTGAGCGCGATAATTAACGGTAGCAATTTCATTCGGATAGTGACAATCTTTGCTACATAGAATAGAAAAATACCAGCTGGAAATTTATTCCAACGTTGAAGTATTCGGAATACCAAGAGGCTCAGGCAAAGCTGCAAAAATCAGAAGATGGGGAAAATTAAACAAAGGCAGTGTCCTCTTGGATCACAATGCCAGACCTCACGAGGCACAAGGCATATGATTTGTTTGTAGTTTTCAATGGAAAGTCTACATTATACAGTCCTGATCTAAAGCCCTGCAGCATTTGACGTGCTCCGCAAGCTCAAAGAACATTTTGCTGAAAGATGACTTTTCAATAGTGACCAAGAGCGTTTTTCTATCGTCAGAGCGTTGAACTATTGGTGCAGCATTCTGACAAAAATCTGCATTGACTGGGAAATTATGTTAAAAAAAATGTGTGCTGCATGTATTTTATATTGGATGTTAATTGCACTCACGATAATGTTTTCGACCAACTTTGTACCATTGTAACTAAAATTTTGAATGCACTTACTACTAAAAGAGATTCTCGTAAGCAATATTTTTTCTAATTAATTTTCAAAAATGTATATCACTTTATGATACATTTTATTAAGAAGATAAGTCTTAATCTGTTATACGTCAATTTAAATAAGCAGCTTTTATGAATATAAATAAGAGGAGGGATGTATCAGAGAACGTGGTTTTCCGATTAATAACAGGACAACTTTTCTAACATTAATATGGTTAAATTAAATTATAACACATTCAAAATATATATAACACCTGCGATAATAATTTTCCGTTTGAAAAATTTTAAACACTGAGTGCAAGAGGTTACATTATATACGTTTTACCGATTCAAACTGACACAGACTTTTCGAAACTCACCAGTGCAGTAGTTCACAAGCCTCCACTAATAGTAAGTCATTAAGTCACGAATGTTACATCAGTTTTTCACTTAATGACTTTTCACTATAAAAATATAAAGTTTCATTTCTAGAAAGAAGAAGTCTCATGGGAAATAGATTGAGTTAATAAAAAACATTAGTTGGTAGTTTTAAAATTCTGAGTTACAACAAAAAAATTTCATAAATTTTTAAATTATTAAACGGCTTGCCCTCGTTATTTGTTGCATAAGAGTTAACTATTATCAGAAATTAAGCATGGCTTTTTCTGTACCGGGTGACCAAAAAATCCGTAAAAAGTTTTAAATTCATTAAAAAAGAACAAAAATTTATAGAAAAATGCGGTTTGCACCTATAGGTTTAAAGGCTGATGGGATTTTTTTTTAATGACAAGAAATGTTGTGATTCCGAATATTACCGATAGGTGGCGTTGACATGCACAATTGGAAGGAAGTTTCCAATTTAAAAAAATCCGAAATCTCTCTAATCTTGTCCATGCAAACCACAATTTTGTATCGTTATTTGTTCTTTTTAAAGGAATTTTGGAAGTTTTCACGAGCTTTAAACGCATCCTGGGTGCATCAATGTTTAAAAATTCATTAAAAAAGAACAAATCACGATACAAAATTTCATTCTGCACGGAAAGGATTATAGAGCAAGAGCCCGCGGCAGGCCAGACCTTCGTCATAGTATAAAAACTTTCTCTGCGGATATTCCCCAATAGAGGTAGGAACAATCGACCACTATAAAGTTTGGATGATCGTGACTTTTGCAGGCAACAGGTGAAATCACTTTATCCCTTGCCAGACACTTTTCCATCCTGGCAAATCCCCGCCAGACAACCTCAAAGTCATGGAAAACGTAATTCTATTACGAGCGCGCAGCATCGTAAGAAAGTTCAGAAGTAGCAGTATAAAATGTGCTTTGCACGTTGTGACAGCTTGACGTACTTCGTCGCGGGAGTTTACGAACACAACAGTTTTCCATGACTTTGAGGTTATCTGGCGGGGGTTTGCCACGATGGAAAAGTGTCTGGCAAGGGATAAAGTGATTTCTAGTATTGCGAAGAAGAACATATGAAAAAATTAAGCTTTATGAAATGACGAAAATATTCTTCAATTTTATACACCTTTGCCACCTGTTACCTGCCAAAGCCACGTTCATCCAAACTTTATAGTGGCCGATTGTTCCTACCTCTGCTGGGGGGTATGCGCAGAGAAAGTTTCAGCTTTTATACTATGACGAAGGCCTGGCGGTCGCTGGCTCTTAGATTATTAGAGAGATTTTGATTTTTTTTTTATTCACTGGAAACTTGCTTCACATTGTGGTCAGCGCCACGTATAAGTAACATTTGGAATAGCAACCTTTCTTTTCGTTAAAAAAATCCCATCACCTTCTAAACCTAGTGGTGCAAACCGTAATTTTCTATCATCATTTGTTCTTTCTTATTGATTTTTAAAAGTTTTTACGGACTTGTCGCTCACCCGGTATATAATAAACAAATAAGTACTAAATATTATTAATGATGATGATGGTGGTATAAGTATATTAATTATTTTTAACTTTTTAAACTTTTTTAGTTTTAAATGACAAATTATATAAATAATTAAGTAAATGAATTTGACCAGATCCACTTCAGAAATTTTAAGTAGATTGAAAATTTCAGAGTACTACGTTATATTCATTGGTTTAAACAAAAGCAAAATAAATAATACTAATAGAGTAACTGTGTCTTTTATTATACCGAATCAAAATTTGAGAATTCAAAATGTATAGAATAATTATTTACGGCATTTGTTAAAATGCAGGCTAATATTGCGTTACCATCGCTGAAATATGTAATAATAAAATGTAATATTTTCGTTTACAATTAATACAAAATAGCAAACACATTATAAATGTAATAAGTTATCACATTAAAAAGACTTAGATTACCACTTACTATATTCAAGGAACTGCAGTTGGAATCTTCAAATCTCTGTTCTTGTCCACTTGATGGAGAAGGCGGGACGGCTGAGTCAACTCGGTGTTCAAGTTCTGACATGAAACAGGAATCTTCGTCAGTTGCGTTTACTGAAGAAAACCTCTTTAAGGCTTTTCGAACAAAGGCGTAGCAGGCATTAGTTTGAACTAGCTGCTTTGAATTTGGCACGTGGTGGGAAGAAGTCGAGTAATCGTAATCTAAGCTGCGAGAATGACGTTCAGAATTCCAGCCTTGTTTGGCGTTATTACTTTGCGGAGGAAACATTTTGGCATAATTTGTCAACGGAGTGTCATCCTCATCACTGGAAGGCAGGCTTATGGAATCGTCATCTTCATCCTCTTCGTCTTTGTCATCTTCAAGTTCATATTCGCCACTGTCTTGTTCAAACCAACGCTGGTCTGAAAAAGGTTTTAAATTATAATTTCTCTTCGCAATGTTTTAGGCAGAGATGCCACTCATAAAATAGCAAAAAAAGAGGAAACTGTGTGTGAATAAACAAAAATAGTGGAAAAAGAAGAAATCCCATGCAAATAAAGCAAATAATTGGAGCTTATTTTAGAAAAAATGTAATGCATGGAGAAAAATCATTTAGTTCATTTTTGTTTGCTTTCATAAATATTTTATTTCTCAACGACAAAATATTTTTTGTTTCAACTTTCACTATTTCCCATCAATTAATTTATGTCTGAACCTGCTCTATTTTGCGAAGTTTTTCCTTTACCGGTTTCTCTGAAATAAATAATTTAAATTTGAAATAGGAGTTAATTTTTATTCTTACAGCATTGGAGATTTAAGTAAAGTAATGCTAAAGGAAAAATACTAATTTTCAAGATAGATGGAAAAAGATTGAAATTGAGAGATGCTGGAAATTAATACTTAATTACTGCTGGGAAGGAAGGGAAAAAACATAAGCACCATGGAATTTTTAGAAAAATTCTGCTGATGATGCAAAATGATTAATAAATAAATAAATAAATAAAATATAAAAAGCGGAAATCCGCCGATCGGCGGAAAAGTGGCATCCCTGTTTAGGTATAGCATCTCAATGTTTTGAAGAAATTGTTTAAAATAAAGAAATTGTAAGACTAATTATTGGTTAATATTAATGATGATACGTGTTTTTGAGGTAAGCAGGTATTACATTTATGGTAATCTTTTATATGTTTTACTGAATAAAGAAGCAAGCATTTAGAGTTTTAATTTATTCCTACAAACACATATGTTAAACATCGCTACCAAGGCAGTACATGAAAAGTTAATGCAATTTCAGCAACAGTTAAATAATAATTGGTCTACTATCACTTCTATTTTATTTCCAGTAAGATTCAACGATAACAGAGGAAAATTTGTAACTGTAGATGGTCCTTATGAGCCGTTTAAGTTTGCGAAAGACTAATCAGAATATGTGGGAAAAAGCTTGGAATATGATATTAATGAGCTATTCTTAACGGGAAAAGGCAATGTCTTTTTATTGTTTTAATGTGTCTATTTTTTACATATTTGGCAAAGAATGACAGCGTTATGCATTATAAAGTTACCTGTTATCTTTTTGTCTTTTGGAACATCAAACCATGGCATCAATACATCCTGAGAAATCTGTTAAAAAAAAAACAGGGAAGCATGCTTTATATTATAGATTTCAAAACATGGGTAAAACAAATACAAGCACAATTTTTACAATATAGTTCAAATGATTAAAGCAAAACAAAAGTAAATATTTTATACAGCTCTATGTAAAAATATTTTGAGTAAAAATGCAGAAAAAAATCTTTTCGTTAGCATAAAATAAATTTTCTATGGATGTATCACTAGAAATACACAATTATAATTTAAATATGAGGAATTTTAGCACTTATTTTCTTTTTACAAATATTTGAATGCTAATGAAAGGAAAAATATCAATGGTTATTCCGAAATTTCATAATTAATGATATTTCATACGGGTAAGTATAAAATTTACGTAGTTCATGAGAACAGCAAATCTAAAATACAGCAATCGAAGTCATTAATCGGATATTAGTTTTCATTCTCCTTAGCTTTTTATTGAATATAGACAGAACTACAAGTGGTTTATATCATTAGAATTGATCGATAACGATATTAAAAAAGTGTTTTTACAAATGCAGTCGTTTATTGCTTGGCAACTAATTTCCAAACATAATTTGTAATTAAAATGATGAAAACGTGGGAAAGAATTATTGATTGCCTTGCATTAGATTGAGTTTTTAATATAAAAGTGAATGGATGTTGGAAATTTCATTAAAAGGAGTTTTTGACTTATCTGAAAAGAATTTTTAACTCATCTGTAGATAGGTAAATTTATTTCACTTTTACTGTGATGATAATTCTTTATCTCTCTTTTATTTTTCAAACAAAATACGTTTTGTAACTGAATTTTATATGTACGTTTGCGGAAAGTAATAACACTTTTGCAATAAAAAAGCAGCGCTTCATTTGACAAAAAAGTCTGTGTGGTGTATATTGAAATTAAAATTAAATACAAAATATTTTAAAATTATGTCGTATAAAAAGGACGAATGAAGTTTTTGCCATACTTTGGGAGAAACTAGATTCAAATTTAAAATTATTTGTGCTCTAACAGTAATGTTTCATTACTAACAACCCGAATTAATCTAAAGAAATAAAATATCTTAAATAAAAATTTAATTAATATAACGATGCTTGTCTAAGTTTTGAACACTAACTAAGCCAGCAATGGTTTCTCTTTTATTGCTACTTCAATGCATTAACATGTGCTGTGTTAGCATATTTATTCATGGATTTTGAAAGGTGTACTTTCTCATACTTTTCATTTAAGTTTAGACAACAAATATATTTCACATATCATTAATAAATCATCAATTAAAAAATTTTCGACGGTGAGTTTTCATTTTAACATTAGTTTTTTTCATATATTTTTAAAATATTTTGAAAATTACCTGTGTGCTGTGTTTTTGGACAGCTATTAACACCCTGCCTCCGATTTTCAATATCCTTGCTAACTCCTTTAAAGCTTCAACTCTTCTTTCTTTTGTAGTGAAGTGGTGAATTACACCTACACTCAGTACAGCATCAAATGCATTTCCCCTGAATGGAAGTCTTAAATTGTCACCTAAAAGGGCTTCCTGACATCTCTGGTAGGCAAGAGATGCCTGAAGTGAGCTGCTGTCAGCACCAAATGATAGTATTCCGGTGTTTCTTAAATGCTTGCCATCACCGCAGCCTACAAAATTACAAAAACTAAATTGCATTGCACATTAAATACATACATTCTTAGTTTGCTAATAAATACACATTTACACTATAAATTTTTTTATATGTAACAGTTACTGCAAGAACCAAGCCAGTTTGGTTGAAGCTCATATTGTTCAGTGCAAGAATTAAGTAATTTCGCTGTGACATTTATACTGCATTGAAATTAAGTTACCCTGTAATTACTTTGGGTTACCATTGGCATCAACCCCCCGTCCTGGTCTACTGTAGACCTGTGAGAAATATGTTCCCTATGATAATCCACTAGATACGAATACCAGCGGGAAATACCACTCCTCTTTATTTCTCCCTAGAAAAAATGAAATTAAATTTACGCTAGTTTGGGAAAATGCGTATTTAACTCTTATGATAAAAAAAAATTGTGTTAAATAGCGTTTTAAACAAATGACTTTGGAAAGCCTGAGAGCCATTGAAACAAACGTAAAACTGCAGAACATAAAAGGAAAGATTTTTTGGAACATGGCATCTATTATTGGCGACCAGGAGTTCTTTCTGGGTCATTGCATGTAAAATCGACAAATTTTAAGAAATCACTGTGCCGCACCCTGCTTGATTTTCGTGAGATTTTGTAGGTAATATTTACATACGAGAGGAAGTTGACCCTCCCAAGCACTGGCCAAGCCGGAAGCTGCTTCACTTGCCGCGTTCTAATGGTAACGGAGTTTAGCGCCCAGACCACTGCGAGTTAATTTATATTGAGTTATAAATATATAAATTTAATATTCTTTAGATCAACCACGAAGATTTTATGTTCTTGAAAACATTCCAATGTACATTTCACGAATGATAAGTTATTCAAATACAAAATGTGCATTAGAAAAACTATGAAGTGTTAAATTTAAATTTAATAATTATAGCTAGTGAATATTTTTCAGTTCAAATACAATTAAACGTAATATTTTGAAAGCATTAATGGTGTCTTACAGATTCATTGACACTTTTTAGCAAGCAATATCAATTATTGTGAAAAATACGGAATTAGACGGGAAAACGTTGCAGCAATCTAAATAGTAGGTTATTCTATCATGGCTAAACCCTCATCATAGCTAGAGTTAAAAAAAAAAAAAAAACAGTGCAAACTACAAGCTAAATCCCCGTATTTAGACCATGATATATTGCCGGTGACGTCAGTATATGAAACATGCAATGAACTAAGCATGCATATTCGGCATTTCATTTTTGGCAACGGCGAAAGAGTTATTAAAAGGAGTTTTTCCCTATTTTATTTCGAAACGTGCAAGCAACATTTAGCTTCATTTGGCTTATAATTTAATATAGTAATTACATGTTACTGCTGCCGTTCATGACAAGAGCGCAACAGCGCTGCGATATATATTTATATAATTTATTACATGCTGTTTATTAGGCTGGATCGAAAAACCAAATTTTTTTTCAACTCCTGATACCGTGTAAAAGTTGAGAATTTGTGTGCCAAAAAAAAAAAAAACCAAAAAAAAAATTATGAAAAAAAAAAAAATTCGATGCAGAACTAAGTATTAGATATAATTAAAAAAATTTTTTTACTAATTCATCTTACTGATAAATATGTTATCAGTCAACATAATTATATAAATTTTCAACATACAACAGGAGTTATGTAATTTTGTTTCGAGGGTGTTTGATTAGTTTACATGCAAGATTAAAATTTATAATGAAAATCCGAAACGTAACAGCTTTTTTACATTATGCGGTGCACAATGGCAATTACTTGTATGCTATTTAGTGTGAATGCGAAGTTCCTGGACATTAATTCATTTTCTCGAACTACTTAAGTTATCTCTATTTAAGGTGTTGTAAGATGTCCCCAAAACACTGACCTGCGATTTTTTTTCTTTATATATTTATCATGAACTTATACATAATACAACAGAATTACATAAAAAAGGTACTGAATTTTATTGTATCGATTAAAATTTCTAGGAGATTAAATCTAAATAAATACAAAATTTAATTTTAATTCGGCCTCAGTACAAATAAATTGCCAATTAATAAAATGTGTTCCATACATAAATTAGTTATGTACAAAATTTAAGCCTTTCAGCATAAAAACCATATTTAAGCAAAGTTGGTGAGGGGTTATAAAATATCAATAATAGCAAAGTGCATTTATGTACTCATTGTTTTCTTTCGTAATTTTTATACGATCCCTTAAACGCGATCATCAGACGTGATTTTTTCCCTTTTGAGAGACATTGAAAAATGGTTTATTTCAGCAAATATTTATATTCTTACGCGTGACTCTTGTTAGAGTAAAATCCTCAAATTTTCTAAATTTCCTAATAGACGAATTATTATTCATATTTTGTACAGGAACCCGATAAAAATTGAAATTTTGTAGTTATTTTGATTCAATCTCCTGAAAATTTTAATCGATGGCATAAAATTCTGTAATTTCTTTTATGTAACTTTGTAATCTATTTTATAAGTCTATTCTCAATATATTTAAGGAATAAAATCCTAGATCAGTGTTTTCGGACACCTTGTATATTTGAGAGTAAAAGAATGTAAAATGAATTCAAATATATGACAGTTTTAATAAAACAAATCACAGTGTTCACAGAGGTTTCTGAATCAAATTTATGAAAGTGTTTTTAATATAGTAAGCCTGTGATTAAATGTAGAAGTAATAGGGTGTAAATTTATTTCAGTTTTTTTAAATATATGTTTACAATTCACATGCGCATTCTTTCTCAAATGTATGCCAAGTTTAAATGGAAAATTCATATGTTATGATCCAAAAACTTAATGTTTATGTAATGATCTTAATGGTTTACAAATTAAGTATTTATTGAAGATTGTATTTAATACTCATATTATTTGATGAACGTTTGTATCAAGTAAAACCATTATAGAGAGTTTTCTGATATTCTAGCGTCCAAAACTGTAATTTAACTACTCAATTACTCAAACTATTTTTCAAATATTTACAACGTAATACAGAGTGGTCCTAAACTATATGTCAAAATTTAAAGGGTGGTAGAGGGGACCAAGACGATTCCGAATCACATATCTGTGTGATGTCAGAAATGTCTTCATTCACGCGTTAATAATCATTTAGGAAGAATTGTTGGTCTAAATTCTTGATCAAGTTTCATAAATAATGAGCTTTTCTCCGGAACTTTCACGAATTAAACGAAATAAATTTTGTAAACTTTCAGTTTTAGTTAAGTGCATCTGTAAAAAATGTGTTCATTTTTGTCAAACGATATGGACGGGAGGTTCTCTGCTACTTCAACACTTTTTCCAAATTGATTATTAACTCGTACAAGAAGAGTACATTTTCGAACCCACATTACTATGTGATTCTGAACCGTCTTGCTCCCCTCTACCAGCCTTTAAATTTTTGATATGTAGTTTAGGACCAACCTATATAATAGTGAGCCTATCAGTATTTATTCAGACAGGGAAAGAGATTCATAGCAAATTATATTGCAGCAAAATCATTTATGATGACTGATGGATATCAATCAATACTTTTTTACTAAAATATATAAGTTACATTCGAATCAGAATTTGAGAAATATATCTCCCTTTCATAAAGAAGTGTAACGAAAACTTTGTTTTTACCAATATTACGCTATCTAGTATTACAAATTTAAGAACGCAACACGTAAGAGTGCAATTTAAAAATAGAAGAAAAATCATGTAACTTACCAACGTCTGCAACTAAGCTTCCTGGTTCTAGCCCATCTAAAAATTTTTGAACAGTATTTTCTAAAGGATCTTTGGCTTGAGCAAGATCTTTTCCAATTTTTTCATAAACTTGATGAACATAGTCATCTTCTAAAGCAACACATCTAGAATATTTCTCTCTCCGAGAAATATCGGCAGAACTCATGGCTCCTTTTTGTGCGTGAAATGGATGTCAACGAAACACGATACCAGAATCAACAAGGGACATGGCTTTGCACTTCAGATTTTTTTCGCAACTAGCAGATGTGGGAGAAGGAAAATCTGTAAAACAAGCAAAAGACCCTGATATGTTTTTAGATACTAATGCAATCAATTTAAGTAAATTTTATTTTGCATACGTGAGCAAAAATTCAACTCGTAATTGGGTAGGCTGAAAGAAGCATGCACAAAATCCTGGCATAATAAGAACATTTCAATTTTTTTTTAATTTATAGGATTCATCTTTCATGGATGGTTAAGCTTTTAGAAAGTATAATGAACAAAATATTGCGAAAAAAATGTATCCAGAAATCTCAAATTACCATAAATATAAAATATATGTAGGTATAATATATATAATATACACTGGTGTGCAAAAGCTAAGGACGATGCGGAAAAATTAATAATTAAATTTCGTGTTATTAATTTTTTTTTAAGTTTTTGTTCACTTTTTCCATATTATTACACACTGAGGATGTTATGGTACGATTACCATGAATTTCACGTATTAAAAAAAAAACCTTTTCCTCAGTTTTTGCATACCAGTGTATATCTATCAAATTCTAACATGCCGCAGAAAATTTCACGACAGTCCTTTACATTTTCACGATGGAATAAATCTCTCAATTTTATTTTAATAGAGTATAATCAATTTTTTCAACTAGTTTTGGCATTTCAGCATACTAATCCAAAAGATCTATGGAACCGTTTCAATAAATGTGTATATTCACAGAAAAGACATACGCGTTTGGAATCACACGGACACAGATCACAAATCTTTTGGATTATTACCCTGAAATTCTTTCCTTGCAAATTCTAGAAGATACTTCTAAAAGAATACAAAATGCCTTGACATTTACAAAGAAACTAGACATTTGTGTCATTATGGAAATCAAACATGCTCACGGGTAAGTAAGAGTTTGTAATTAACCTTAAAATTAAATAATAACTTTTTGTAATATGTCAATGTTTGTACATTTTCTCCTTTTTTATTTTAAATCTTCAAGTTGAAAGTACACGACATCTGGATTTATTTCCGACTCATTTTTAAATATGAATTTTTTCTCAACATTTAGTTAACACATAGTAATGCAATGCTATTTGATTTCTTATAAATTAACTATTAATCAATACGAAATGAGTAATTTATAAATATCTTTTAATAAAAACGTTTCACAACTTCTGCATATGATTTGAATATAACGATGTATAGGAATATTTACATTCATAAGAAATAATATCCTATTTTAAAACTTATTGCTAGAATAGCTAGATACAAGAACTGTTCATGCACATTTAAGTGTATGTTGTTACGAATACAGTATTTAAGGAAAATGTTGTTGCGATAGACAAAATAATAAAAAGGATACAATCATTATTGCACTGTAACAAGTTTCTTTCAAATGAAATGATATCTAAACTCTAACAGTTCATTTTAAATATGAAAAGCGAAAGAGTTTTATTATGTAATCGGAAGGGAAAATTTTGCAATTATTTAGAAAATCTTTGATAGTGATTTTTCTAATGGAGTATTTCAAAGTTGTAATTGATTAGTCGATTTTTAGTTGTCAGAAAATAAGTAGCCAATCTAATGAAATATTACTTATATGAGTCAATTACATAGCCTCTTAGAAAAGTAATGTAAATAGGAGGCATTGCTTTGATAAAATCAATGACAATATTCATTTGAAAAATTTTCAATAGCTGTCAGACGTACTTCTAGCAGACTTCTAGCAGACACTTACTTCTAGCTTAAAACTTCTAGAAGTGAGTGTGACTTATCCCTTTCCAATTTTTCGCATTTACAAAATACTGGAGGAAATATTCATCTGAAAGTAGTAAATTAAAAAATACGTTGCAATAAAGATAAGAATTAAAGTCATTTTTGGCACTGTGAACGTCTCATAAAATGCAAAATCTTTTGGTCCCTAACACAGCCAATTCCTAGTCAGTTTTTAATTTTGCACAGGGTCAGAATTTCCATATCCACTCTGGACATCTAGTAACATATAATTACCCTATGCATGTCATTTTCGTTTAATATTTTATTAATGAAGAGCATTAGCATGTGTGTTTATTGGATGGCCGCCAGATCACTCATACTTCTTTTGACCTTTATCGGTCAAAGGGTAAACTAAACACTGGGTAAAACGTTCAAACTGAAAATTAAAACTAGACTAGTAGCTCAGCTCTATTCAAAGTATTAATCATTTTTATTCCCTTTTCTTTTTCTTTCGGCCCACGAAAACATTCAAGAGATCCAGATTGTTCTGGCAAGCGTCCAAACTAGCTAAGGTATAAAAAATAAAAGTGCAGACGTCCGAAAAAGTTTACAAAAGCGTAGAGAACATTTTAGTGAATGGGGGAAAAGATGAGCGTTTATCGTAAACTTTTTAAACGGATAGTTTGATAGAGAGAAAAAAAAAACTTTAATTTACAATGGGAATGTTGACCTGGTGTACATTAAAAAAGAAATTATTTCTTCGCTTTTTTCTAATGGTATTAGAAACCGTAATAAATAATTTTTAAGCGATAAAGTGATTTAGATACGAATTCGACTCAATTCACTTTCTAATATGAATTTCTTTCACCTTATGAATAAATCATAATTTTTTTTATGTGTAAAAATTATTTGTTAATAGAAAGAAATTCAAGCTCCTTTAGACTGTACGAATATCCGTAACAAAATTATTTGATGATTTTAAGCTCTTTAAACAAAATATGCAAAATTAAATATAATTACAGATTTTATATGAAAACGATACTGTAAGAAATACGTTAAAATTTAAATATGATGCTCTGAAATATACTATTTCATAATATACTATTTATATACTTTTATAATAGACTATTTATATACATTCATACTCTGAAATATTTCTATTTGTTCAAATAACTATTATTAATATCGCACATCAAAGTTTTAATCTTTAAAATACTTAATCGTATTATATAGTTATGCTGATTCCTGATTCACTGGCTCACTCTGTAACAGTTCCGGGCAACCTGCTAAAAGATAAAACTTTTATCGCCATTACTCCAAGAAGATAAAAAAGTTCTAAAAGAATAAAAAGGAAAAAAGCGTTGTAACATCTACACCGTTTACACGATCCACTTGAAATATTTCATAATTATGTATAAAAATATAGAAAATAATGTGTGCTACTTTAAAAATCTGAAACTCCACCCGTTCCCTCATTTTTGAGGGACTTTTTCTTCTATTTTCAGCTCCATCTTATTTCCGAGAGTAAAAATGCACATAAATTACGTGACAAAGTTAGCTGTTTCAAGTGAAAATGACGTCATATTTGAAGTCATGGTCATCAGGCTTTGAAGGGAAAGTTGCGATTTCAGTTCCTTTAAAAAAGTTTTTCCAGATAACACAGTTTAATTTTTTTTATTAAAATGATCGTCTGCACTGGATGATATAAGAGATGGTATAAGAGAGATGCACTGCTTGATATAAGAGAGGCTGTGCACACAAAACGAAATTGTTCGAATGCGAAAAGTTTCCGCGCGTTTCCTAAAGAGCATGAAATTTGATTTGGGTATATAGTAAAAATTGAATATTTTAGGTGGACGAAGGTTAAATAGATTGAAAGTAGACATATTTTCTTCAAATGTTTTTTCTATCACCCCTTGTAATTGTGTTCACAACGGGCTTTGACTTCTAGTTGTGATATATTCTACGTATCGGAAAATAAATAATTTTGTAACATTAATTAGAAATTTGGAAGTGATTCATAAGACAAATTAAATTTAAGACGCATTTTTCGGTAAAAGGTTACATACATACAGTATTGTAAGAACCACCAGTGGCCGAGCGTATAGCTCTCTGAACTGGAAGACGGAAGGTGCCTGGTTCAAAACTAGGTCGCATCTGCCGACCTAAACGTTCGGGTTTTTCCGTTGTTTCTTCTGAAACTTAGCGTAAATACGGGTTAGGACCCCTTAAAAAGACCCCCATGGAGGGCACCCCAACCCTCGGCCTAGAGCCCACGTGTAGCTAATTGGCCGTAATCCCACAGCACAATATTTTAAACGCACATGATGGGAACTTCTTTATATTTCACATACCGCACTTTATATAGTGTTCAACTATATTTTTAGAAATAATGGGTGAAATTTTAATTGTTTTTTATTTTGATTCAGTAAACAGTTTCGTTTCTCCTAAATTTATGAAAGCTCATTACTTAAATTTCTGTATGATCGTATACTGCTTTAAGAGAAATGAAACGAAGCTATGAAATGTAATTACGTTGCAAACCACATATTGGTTAAGCATTGAATTTACATTACGCAAGTCCAAGAAAAAAGCTTCTTAGCTTAATATGCTTCTGTATGCGTTACATTTAAATGAAGAAAATCAGCTTATTTTAAGATTTATAACATTTACGTTCAGCAGAGTTTCACTAAAACCGAAAAAAGCAATCAAAAAAGCAAATCAAATAAGCAACGAAACATTTAATCCCCTGAGTCAATATTTTGACTGGACGTTAATAGGAAAGTCTTTTGTTCGTTTGCTGATGCAAACAAAATTACAAAGTATTGCGTTGCGGCAAAACTCAATTTAAACTGTCAAGCTTAATACTTCGACAACGACAACTTTTTTAAAAATGTTTTATATTATTAGCTTTAAATTTATGTTCATTTTTCCTAGAAACGTGAAATGTTTTGATAAAAAGTGTAAAGATCACATTTCGAAAATTATGGTTCGTTTACAGGCTTTTTCTATTATTTGGTAAAATTAAAAACCAACGTTCTATGAGATTCCATGGTGAACTAGATGACAAATTTTGTTTCACATTATGAGTACTAAGGGATTATTAAAACTATTTCATGTTATTTTTTTTTCTAACAAATTTTGGTAATGTTTTCCCTAATCTTAATATATATATAAAATGCTAATGTTCGTTTGTAAAGACAGGGTTTTCTCTATCACCACCAACTCGAATTAACTTCCCGTTGGGGTGGTAAATACCCCTTGGCCTCACGGTGAAAGTAAGGAAGTTTGGTCGTGGTGGGTGGAAGTGGGTGGCGAATCTTAATCTTAATCTTAATATATATATAAAATGCTAATGTTCGTTTGTAAAGACAGGGTTTTCTCTATCACCACCAACTCGAATTAACTTCCCGTTGGGGTGGTAAATACCCCTTGGCCTCACGGTGAAAGTAAGGGAGTTTGGTCATGGTGTGTGGAAGTGGGTGGTTGTGGGTGGCGAATCTTAATCTTAATCTTTATATATAAAATGCTAATGTTTGTTTGTAAAGACAAGGTTTCCTCTATCACACCAACTCGAATTAACTTCCCGTTGGGGTGGTAAATACCCCTTGGCCTCACGGTAAAAGTAAGGGAGTTTGGTCGCAGTGGGTGAAAGTGGGTGGTTGTGGGTGGCAAAAATGTGAAAAAATATATATCTGTCCTTTTCTAACTCATGAGAACTTCTGAAAAGTTCTAAAAATTCCTGGAATGACCTAGAAAACTCCAAAATGTGTGCAACTGTTACAGTCAATCTAGAATGCTCTAGAAGGTTTTAAAAATTTCCAGAAAGTTCTAGAAAGTTCCAAAACGTGTGGAACCGTTCAAATCGATTTAGAATAATCTAGAACGTTCTAAAAACTTCTGGAATGATCAAGAAAGTTCCAAAATGTCTGCAACTGTTAAAATCGATCCAGAATGATATAGAAAGTTCTAAAAATTTCTGGAATGATCTAGAAAGTTCCAAAATTTCTGCAACTGTTAAAAACAATCCAGAATGTTCTAGAAAGTTCGAAAAATTTCTTGAATGATCTAGAAAGATTCAAAATGTCTGCAACTGCTAAAATCGGTATGGAATGTTCTAGAAAGTTCAAAAAATTTCTGGAATGATCTAGAAAGTTCCAAATTGTGTGCAACTGTTAAAATCGATATGGAATGTTCCAGAAAGTTCTAGAAATGTCTGGTCGAGTGAAGATCAATTGCAATGGGTGATTGTCATTCGGAAATTTTATAGCATACTGCTTTGCAGCCTCTAGCTTATTCCGATGAAATTCTCCGTAAAGTAACACCATTTCAGTGTATTCATTAGTACTAAACATTAACTTTCGTTTTTTATACTCAATAAGCTACGAATTCAAATAGCATGAACTTTAGACAAACACTAACAAAGTAACTTAAACAACAGTTTTTCAACTCCAATAAAATATTAAAATTTAATGTTTATCGTCTGTTGCCATATCAGCAGGAATACTTTCTATCCATCGCATGTTTAATGGTCGAATACGTCTCTCAATATCTAAGATAGAAATCTAAATTATCTACGTTAAAAATGGATCCTTAAATATCTTTTATACCATTAAACATGCGGTGTATTTTAACCCGAGCAACGCCGGGTTTCGCTGCTAGTTTCATATAAAAGAAAAAAAGACTGAACTGCTTTTAAATAAAATAATAAATGTGTTATAAAGTTAACTGAAGAAGAATGATTGTACTTTAAAAATAAACAAACATAAAATGTTGTTTTAACAGTAGTGTATATAGTCAGCTAATCTGTAAAATGGATACTTTTTATAAAGCATTTTTAAATAATATTATTAAAAATTTTAATTAGAATTAATTACGTGTTAGACAAGAGCAGCCACATATTATTTTTCAAAATGTAACAACGTACAGTTTCTCCTAAAATATTCAGAAACTAAATCATACCTTAAGTTCTAGTCGTTACGCAAATAAGCTGTTTAATTATGCTTATAGTTAACAATATGAAATATGCATATTAATAGTTATGTTTATAGTTTCTAATAATTCTAGAAAAAAAATTTAAAATTTTCAGCTGATATGCACGTTTTACTGTCTTAACTTGACTTTTTCAGTGATCTTTACTTCACTTTTAAAATATTTTACTTCACTTAAAATTTCTATTTCAAAGAATAAATTTATATTGGCCTATTCTATTTCACCCAGTTATGAGATTTTGGAACCCTGGGATGAATATTAAGTAAATTGGTCATTAAAGACTGTGTAAGGGGACATATATTTAGCCATGGTTTAGAAAGCTGAACATGATGACGCACAGAATGATACAATCTAATATACTATGCCTTAAGTTTCTATATGACTTACATCAATTGATATTTTCAAAACTGCTTGTTCGAAAACTTATTTTTTCGATTTTTGAAATATTCAGATACTAGGGAAAGCAAAACTTATATATTCATATTTAAGGTTTTTTTAAAGTATTATTTAATAAATCTAAAATGAATATTATAGATAAGTTTTATATTTTTCCACTGTGCACGTAACCAGAATATAAAATTAGCTTGCCGAAGTGAGGTTTACAAAATTTTAAAATTAGACATTTTATTTTCTTATCGTTACATTTCCATATTATTTTTAAAGAAGAAATTCTTGTAGATCTATTCATGGACGCCGAATGCAGAATACGCCTGTCTCGTATCGTCAAATTGTTGCAAAGCTTTATTTTGTCCGGAAAAATCCCTTTATAATAATGAAATAAAAGTTTTTCTCGACTCAAATCCATTTCTAAACAGGCTCGTGCTAGAATTTCGAGTTTAGAGATTTTCTTTATTCTAAGGTATGCCTCTCTTTTGCTAAGATGTACTTTATTTGGTAATAATAACTGGTTTTAATATAGGTCCAAAATCATTGGGATTCAGCAAATGACTTACACGGGAAAAAATTATCAATTAAAACTAACAAATTATTAACATGTTATTATTAATAATTAAAATGTGGCATAGAACTCCTGGATTCAAGTAATGTAGGAAATGACATATTTCTAGCGCTTTCCGTTTTCTAAAAATCGATTTTTAAAATTGATTTTCTAAAAATTGATTTTTATCATATTTTTGACATATTACGCGTTACACAAATAACTCCAGAAAAAAATTCATTTTTCAAAGAAATTGAAAATTCAATACAAAAATACGCTCAAACGCAAAAGAATATGCATCAAATGAATTTTAGTTAATACAGAAAGATATTTTTATGTAAAAAATACATGAGCTCATTAAGTTTCGAAATAATTTTATTAATTTTTTTACAACTGATAATTTTTCCGGTAGCTAACAAAACGCACATCTGCTCTCAAATTATATTATATTTAAAAAATAGATTTTGACTCATTAAATTTTTTTGTTTAGTTCTAATTAGACGTGATTAGTTTCTTATTTTGTAGGTTCCATTGGAGAATATTAGATAAAATTTTCTGAAACACAACCGTAATTATCATAATTATAATCTAGTATTAATATTTATTCTTAATGTTCAAGAAAATCAAGCTGATCAAGCAGAGGTATAAGAAATTTGAACAATAATTTCCCCCATCCCCTCCCCACTGAAAATTACTTTCAATTTGCAAAATTCACATACTTATGTTTATAATGTATTTTTTTAAATGCTTTAATTTTATAAGAATAATATCTAGTTTACGATAGAAAAATATTTGCGGAAATAATTGCAAGTTTTGCTTTAGATACTACGTAAAATGATATGTTGACATTAATATTATTTTAGATTATTTAAAGTTTTATTTTCTTTCTTTTCCTTTTTTTCCTTTATTTAAATATAGGAATAACGAATGATTTTACCCGGATCTTGTTTTTATCATATTATCTATAATCTGAACTGAAGATAGACATTCAGATACTACCATCATGCAGTATTGTTAATTTCAGCTTCGCGTCCTTTATTGTTACACTCAGATCATTAATTTTAATATAACAATAAAATAAATCCTTACTACAATCAGTACTTTCATATTGAAAACGAAAATAATAAGTAACCAGATACATTCTAAATAATACTGTATTGCGTGATGTCAAAAGTATGCGTATTAATCAATTAGGTTGAACGTTTACAGAGTTCACCGCTGTGTAATATCTCAACACAAATTTCTGAAATATATCAGATTTGTTATATAAAGTTGCAACTCATACATATGTTATACACATGCGTGTGACAGTTACTGATGTGATTTGGAGACAACCTCATTTTTACAACCATAGCAAAAGAAAATTGTAACTTTT
Organism: Cheiracanthium punctorium; assembly: GCA_038373885.1. Lineage (NCBI taxonomy): Eukaryota > Metazoa > Arthropoda > Arachnida > Araneae > Cheiracanthiidae > Cheiracanthium > Cheiracanthium punctorium. Next base: position 94,508 of record JAWZYV010012025.1, read on the forward strand.
ACCATTGGAATTAAGTTTCATTACTAAAAGTTATTTTGTTCTAATTCCTTGTTCTCATATGTGTGATTATTTATTTTTCAAATATTGTGGCCACTATGTTATAGTTTTCATACTCCAAAAGCCAGAATTTAGGAAAATAGATACTGGGTATTAGTAAAATTTTACTTATTTTGTAGTGTCAATGCGGAATACAGTGGAATATGCTTCATGTTAATCCCGGGTGAATGCATTCACTTTTAGTGAAAATGCTACTACTGAGTATTAAGATTGAAATGTCTACAGAACACATAAAAAACTTTTCACTAAAAAGGAATTATCGGTAAATTTAATATAAAATGAAAAACTACTAGCTAACTTCAAACAAATGCATTATGTTTTCATCTTAAGCTGCAGCAATTTTATTAAATTTATTTATTTCATTTAAATTTCATATTTATATTTCACTAAAATTTGTTATAAAAATACATAAAACATATATCCTGAAATTCGAATTTTGACTTATATAGTTGAATGCTTGTGAAGTGTTGACAAGTGTTTCATTGTAAGCCGGTATACGGTGTACAAAAAAAAACACTATTCGACGTTTACCTTTAATATTTTTTAATATAACGATTCTACATAGAAACTCATCAAAACTCATTTAGGTGGGGGTGGGGGTGGGGAAGTATGTTAAAATTGTAAAATAATTACATTTTTGTACCTGAAAAATAGGAAACAGAAAAAAGTAATTAAATTTGTTTCATTGTACCGTCTTCCACAAAATAGGAATTTTGATCTTTCACTAACAAAAAATAAACAAATAAACGATCGTTTTATCTAGATGAATTAAAATGTCCCCTAAAATATTTTATTTCTTTCCTTTTTTCTAACCATCATTATTTTCAACTCACATTCAAATGCATCGGAGTCTAGTTTTAATTATTGACCTATTCCCTGTGCAATTCTTTCTTCCAGTCCAAACATTATAAAATTAGGTGTATGCAACTTAATGTACTTCAATTAAATATTTTCTATGTTTTTAATTCTGAATTTTTTTACAACACAATATGTATATATATATATATATATATATATATATATATATATACATTAAGAAAACAGTTCCCAATATTTTAGGAATTAACGCACTTTGCTTTACAAATGAGCCTTTATTAGTTTATTGATCGATAAATATTTACATTCACTCCCTTGTAGAGATTTCATCAATATTCCTTACGCGGTATATTTTCCTTGTGATTAATTTAAAGCCTCGCAGTTTTGCATAATGATTAAATATTAACTCAAATAATTGAGTCACTTAAGTTGAAACATTTAAAATAGTGAATTAATTATAATTTCTCGGATATATGAAAAGAGAGAGATGCCAGTTATTAATTCTGTCTATATATTTCTAAAAAATTACTTATGTTTATAACACCCTTCATCGTTTTTCTTTCCGTGAGCACTTTGGAAATTTGAAGGCAATGATTTAATTAAAGATCTGTTCTTTAGACAAACGGGGGTTTCTTAGCTATTCTGTACGTCTTCAGGGCACTAAGTAGATTTTAACTCTTCAAAAGTATTTGTCTGGACGGAAGCAATTGCATGGTACTAGAAATGCAAAAGAGCATTTATAGTATCCAGAAACGTTTATTTCTCTACAGTAAAACGCTTAGTCTAGCCAATGAAACACTTATTATTAAGGGTTCTGAATTGTATAGTATTTAACTTGCACTATAAATTTGATTGTTAAGATTCTGTTCAAAATTTACACGATTTATTTAAAACAAAGAAAATGTAAGCACTTTTACATTGCTAAAAGTTACAGTTCACTAGTTCTGATGTACTATATCAATTTCTTATTTGTCATGAAATGATGTGCATATATATACATATACTCTTTTTGGTTCTTTATGTAGATACAGTAATGTAAAGTCATGGACAATAGAGTACCTGCGAGGCCGATGTCCTCGCTTATGTCTTGTCGGAACCAGAAGATCGAACTAGAAATTTAGGAAGAGCGAAAAAAAATATAAGTCGAATACTTTGGAAGGTTGCTTAAAAATAGTAGGCAGGCTCCATGTGACAAATTACGATATTGGAAGACTGAAGTAAGGCCGCATTCGTAAACGCCAAACGAGTTGCACTCGTGCAACGAGTTTCCATCTAAGGTGTTCGTAATGGAAACTGAGTGCATTCAGTTTAAAAACTCGAACGTTCGTATACAAAACTGAGTGCAATTAGTTTCAAACGAAGTAAACCGAGAGTGATTTAGGTTGATTGAGTTTGTTGAGAAGATTACTTGCTGCATGTTGTTGCTGTTTACCAATGGCGTCTGTTGTTAAGGAAAAGTATGTTGTTATGAAAAGTACTTTACGTTTTCTGAAGCTACAAATATTACTTTTTCGAGGAGGAAATTCATGCATGCGCTAGAAACTGTTACGAAGGTACATAATTTTTCAAAGGTAATCATTTACTTGTATTTTTAATTTTACTAAATTCAAAAATGCATGTTTTAGTGTTGAAGTTGATTCAAACCGTTATTAGCGAAACTTGAACTTCTTTTGCTGAATAATTTTGAAAAAATGAAATTTAAGTTGAAATTTCTAAATTTTGATCTGTGCACTTCAGTTATGGCCACTCTTTCTTTTAAAAATCCTGTTGATTTTATATTGAGTATGTACTAAAAATTCTTCTCAGCAAAATGAACGCATTCGCGAATTGTAAACAAATACGTCTCCTAGGCGACGAAACTAAACAAACTGAAGGTGTTCGTAAAGTCCAAAGAAACTGATAACCACTGACAGCACTAAACACACACACATTCCAGTTTTCTTACTAAAATTAGTGCAACGAGTTTGTCGTATACAAATGCACCATGTCGTGCACAAATGCAAAATATGAACTAGTTATCACATGGAAATTTCAGAATGACAAAAAAAGGGGTAACCATAGACCGTGGCAGCTCATTACCTGTTTCAGCGGTGGGGCCCAAAAAAAATAGAGCAAATTATAATCGGGAAAATATATATACATATAGAGCAACCTGTCCCACCCGTGCACACAGCGTAAGTATTTAAAATTTTTCAAATGACAAATGATTATCAAAACTACTATACAACTTTTGCTATAGTTTACCTAATTGTGTAAATATTGAAAAGTTTACTCGTCACAAAGCCATGCTTAATTTTTATTTAGCATTTATGTCCTTTATAGCTGCTTGTTCATAATTTTTAAATGATTTATTTATTTTAAAATCAATATTAACATATAAAATGCATTTACACATTGCCTTTCATAAATCAAGAAAACAGTGCCGACCAGCTTGTATGGTGGATAAAGCACCGTGCTACGGTTTCGGGTTCAGCTCCCGGCTATCAAGGTTCGATCACCTACTGGGCGTGGATATTTTTGTGTCCATTCCTTCACAGGGGGCAACGCTGGTCCACCTACTGTGTGCCCCCATAATAAAGTGACCAACAGATCCGGCCGTAGTGGTGGCCAATGCCACCAAGGCATTGTTAAGGCCCGGCATTTGAAAAAAAAATCAAGAAAACAATACAAAAAAATATATCTGACTGCACTGAACAAATACGATCACTCGAATACAAAATGATTTCCTACTGCTCGGAAAATTTCGCCAATAGCTACTGATTGGCGAAATTTCTCTCCACAGCTCTATAGATCACCATGCGAGGCTCCGAAGATCTGGACCCCGAAGACAGTGCCAAATAAGCCGTTTGCAAGACAAGTTAAACCCGGTAAACGGAGAAAAGACGCCAAGTTCAGGGCAAGCAAGCCCATGGCCAGTGTATGTTTTATATAGGGAAAAATCGTAACTATTGCTTCTTTAAGTGCTTTTTTTAATGGATAGTATTAAAATAGAGTAAAATACGTGCATTTTTAAATAAAGGTAAATTATTAAAAGAATTGTGTTACATAATAGGAAGAAGCTTTGATTTAAACGGTGGTTAGTCGGTGGGGTCAGGCAACTTTGGCCCCTAATGACGAGCCGCCAATGACCATAGATTACCATGAGAGAAGTCTTCAAAAAGTAATGAAAGTGTTGAATTTAAGAAAAGGGCGACAACGTAAGCCAAACGTGTCGGTGCAGTAACATAAGGATACTTCGAACTTCGAATGTTACTTCGAACAACAAAATCGAAAAAAATTATTATATCCTGATACTGCATTTAAGGAGATTCGAGCTTCCTCCGCCTAGGAACAGGAGCAAAAGTCAGCACACCTGACAAAATTATATAGATGTCTCTTCAGCAACCTTTTACTATGAAGAGCACAAGTAACTCTAAATGGCATATTTAGTGACTTAAACAGTTCTCCACAAAGGGTTATACGGGTAAAGGTATTTACGTTTATACCATGCTTGATATACTGCGGTAGTCAAATAACTCTCTCATTAACTATTTACCGTGTTTGAACAGAAACATTCAGAAAGTTATGTTTCAGAAGCATGTTCTTTCCATTAAAAAATAATAATAAATTACGGGTAAGAACGATCGTGAAAACACGATTTCTGTAAATCTGAATGCATGAATTTAATGCAAAAGAGCTTCTTTTTTCTGTTGCATAAGCTTTATTTTGGAAAAAGAAGTATTTTGTCACCTCCAAAGAAAAATCATGCGTAAGAATTTTAAAGGAAAAGGATTTGAGCTTGGAATAGATTGTCTTGTTTCTATATTTATGGGGTTGTGCGAAACGAACATCTAAAATTTTAACAAAACGTTTTCGTGAGAAGAATTTCAGTTCTGAAAGCCACAGGTTATATATTTTGGGTTAAAATTCCTATAAATCCGAGTGAAGGAAATAATAAACGTATGTTGAACATTTTTTCTTTTAATGCGAGATTTTTTAAGGAAATCAAATCGAATGCTTAACCTATGAATAATCAATTGTAATTAGACATTTTTATTTTATATGTGTTGCAATTCTTGGGAGTATTTCATTTAACTCGATTTATATCCATAAGAGCTTATTTACAGTGTTTTTCGGTAAATGAGTTGATATAAAAATTATTCACACAATTCCGTAAAGTTTGCTAAAATACAAAATGTTAATTAAAAATAAATATTTTCATTCTTAGGATTTCAGATATTTTCAAATGCATAAGAACAAATAAATATTTAAGAAAGTTATTGTTTCAGTGTACAGTGTAATTACACGGTTTATTAAACACTATGTTAATTAAAGCATCTTTTTTAACAGTACAAGTGCAGTATGCTGCCTAATATCGTTGCGTTAATAGCTTGAGCAATTCAAGCAAATCTCTCTCACGTTATTGATTCCTGATAACGCTGAGATAAAAGTGAATATGTTATAAAAATTGTTTTTTTATATAATGTGTAGTTCTCTTGCGTCATTAACTTGTCACAATTTCGAAGAAAGATAAGAAGCTCGAGTGAACTAGAGCGGCTAAAGAATAAGTGCTTAGAGCAGCATTAAGGCTGTTCCAAGTAACAAAAAAAATCTATGAGCATTTTGACCAAAATGTCATGATACAGTAAAAGTACAGATGTATAAACATGTATTGAAATCTGGATATATTAGTGCTTGTTTCTATTTTTGTACCGTTGCATGCCATGAGAAATTAATGTCAATGATTTTGAGGATATAAAAAACCACGCCCATACTACATTATTTAATATCGTATGGCTTCCGCAATTGCAAGAGGATAATGAGACTTAAAGCTTATTTTTGAAGCTTGCAATTTCCCTGATGAAACCAAGAAAAAATATGTATATATATATATATACACATATATTATATATGGTATCTGATTTTAATATATCATTATGTTTGTAAAAATTTTCTTTCTTACACTTAATTTTTCAATTACTTGAAAATTTGATTCACATGATGACAAGTTGGTTTAAAAAGTAATCTTTATATTTAATTGTGCATACATTTTTAGTTGTTCTGTAAAGGAAATAAATACTAGGATTTAATTTTTTTTTACTTTAAATTCAGAAATGAATTACACAGTTACACAGAAAATTTTATTGTTTTCGTCCTATATGCACAGTAATATATCACAACAAACACGAGAAAAAAGTACGCGATCGGACTTTGTTAAAGATTTAATAATGTTATTTAGTATCGCGCTTTACAGTCATCTAAAACTGTTTAAGTTTTCACAGATTTAATCGAAGTTATAGTAATTTTAAGGTATAAACATTAAAATTTTATACATGGGAATCAACATGGTTGGTCATTAAGTTTACAGAGACTGTTTATAAATTTATACTTATGTTCATACTTTGCATTTTACAGTCTTTATTTATATTATTACATAACATCAAGAAATGGGATAACATTATCAATTTTAAATAACTAGTTCTCTTGTTAGAGGGTATATTGTTAGAGGGTAACCTAAAAATTGTTAGTGGGTAACCTAAAAATTTACCCGTTTTAACTCCAGATTAAAATAATTACTCTAACAGTGGCTCAAAAATTTCGAATTCTGCCATAGTTCCATATCATCGTTGTTTTTTAGCTTACAGTAAAAGAGAGCGAATAATATCTCTTGAACAAAGAAAGAGTTGTTTACTTCAATGATAATGCATTAAATGACGTCATCATCAAATTCAAGTACTGCAACCCTTAGCTATTTGCTATATACTTGTAGCGGTCAGTGGGAAAAGTTAATTTCTTTCTATAATTATAATTGCGTTTTACTTATTTTTTATTTCCTTGTAGATCAGAGGTTCTCAACCTTTGGTACGCGAACCGCTGAAGGTTTGCAACGTATCTCTAGGGGGTTCCTGGAAAGAAAACGTGTAATGGTGGATATATAAAAGGAATTTAAATTACCAAACGAAATCCACACGAATAAAAATGGTATTCCGGAGGCGATTTTGACTAGGAATTGTTCACCATTAAGGTTAGAGTGCTGCCGTTATCTCATTCTTATTGCAAGTTGGTTCGCGCACTTGACATCGTTGCGCTGCTGTACTCGGTTGCAAAAAAAAGAAAGAGTTATTGGAAAGTGCTACAATAATCCGTCGATATTTAAAGTGAACTTTATTTACAGTATGTACATATCAAAATATATTTACATTTAATTTAGCACAATAGCTAATCAATTTGACGAATTAACTGGGCTTCTATTGCCCCTACAAATCTGCTGACCATACAGCACGAAATCCAAAGCGAAGAAAAAAAGATAGGGAGAAAGTATGTAAACACAGGAGGCGTTCTAGTCTTGGCGTGTTATCGCCCAAGCAGTTGCATTTTAGGACGTAACATCCCGGCCTCCGTTGATGTTTTCATTCAACAATTTTATAATATAAAACAATTACCACAATTAAAATATAATGAATAAAATAATCAGAAATACAAAATAAGAAAGTACAAACAGTGAAAAATAATAATGAATAAGTACCAAAGCATAATAAAATGAATAACATGAAAATTACAGTCCTTAATTATCTGTGTTGACAGGAAGAATACATATCTTGGATATTGGCCTTGTTAATACACCACATGGAGTACGTACTTTAACTACTCTTACACATCCGTCAGGTCCCTGAATTGCATCTGTAATTCTGCCAAGAACCCATTTACATTTTGGAAGATTGTCTTCCTTTAAAATGACCATCATACCCGTTTTCACATTATTTTTTAACACTTGCCACTTTTGACGTTGTTGGAAGTGACTCAAGTAATCTATACTCCATCTTTTCCAAATGATTTGAGTTAATTTTTCTATACATTTCCACCTAGAAAGACGATTTTGAGGTACATTTACAATGTCTTGTTCTGCTACCGTATTTATGGGTCGTCCTATTGGAAAATGTCCGGGGGTTAAAACCTCCAGATCATTAACATCCGATGACATTGGTGTCAGCGGTCTAGAATTCAGAATCCCTTCAATTTCTGCAATTACCGTATTAAATTCTTCATAGTTCAATTTAGCATTTCCCACGGCCCTCCTCAAATAATGTTTAAACGACTTAACGCCTGCTTCCCACAGCCCGCCAAAATTTGGAGCTCCAGGAGGAATAAACTTCCAATTGATTCCATCTGACGCAAGGAAATTTCCTTACAACACATCAGGATGGATTATCAAGCCATGAAGGCGCTTAAGCTCCGAGTGGGCTCCCACAAAATTGGTAGCATTATCAGAGAATAAGGTGTGGCATTTACCTCTTCTAGCGAAAAATCTTTTCAATGTTGATATAAATGCCTCAGATGAGAGGTCACTTACCATTTCTATGTGAATAGCCTTTGTAACCATGCAAACAAAAATTGCGACGTAAACTTTATGAAGAATCCCCTTTCTTTGGTTTCTATATTTAATATAGAATGGGCCTGCAAAATCAACCCCAGTGTTTGTAAAGGCAGGACTAGCAGTAACTCTTTCAGGAGGGGGGTTTCCCATTAGCTGATCTACAGTAACTGGTCTGTTTTTAACGCATATGACACAATTATGAACAATTTTTCGAGTCAAATTCCTTCCATTAATAGGCCAAAATTTTTGTCTAGTGTAGAACAAAAGGGATTGTGGGACAGAATGAAGATATTTTTTGTGATAAAATTCTAAGATTAAACAAGTTACCTTATTTTTTGCCGGAAGAATAATTTGATGTTTTTGATCAAAACTAACCCTTGAATTTTGAAGTCGACCACCGACTCTAAGTAACCCGTTCTCGTCAATAAAAGGATTTAAGGTTTTCAAAGAACTTTTACCTGGAAGAGGTTTCCCTTCTTTTATTACGTTATACTCTTTATTAAAACTGCCCTTTTGGACCCATCTCAGAACAGTCTGTTCTGAGATGGGATTACTGGAAATGGGACCTGTAAGATTTCCTTTTCTACAATTTCCGATGAACCTATAAAGAAAACTAATAATTCTTATTAATTTCATATAGTTATTAGTAAAAGAAATAAGATCTGAAAACACTGGATTATCCACTGTAGAAGCTAAGCTAATGTTCATTGGTTTTTTAAGTTCACAGTTATATTCACTGCTGTCTGTGACGCATTCCAAATTATAATCTTCTTGCGAATCCGTAAAGTTCGAGAGAAAGGCTGGACCTTTCCACCACAAGTCGTGGGTCTGCATCTGATCAGGAGCAAGACCTCGCGAAACGAGATCGGCAGGATTGTCAGCTGAAGGCACATGTCTCCACTGATAGTCCTTTGTCAGTTCTTGAATCGTCGAAACTCGATTGCCGACAAATGTTTTCAACTCATGAGGCGAACTTTTCAATCATGCGAGAACGATAGTTGAATCTGTCCATAGAACTGTCGTACAGACCTCAATATTTAAGGCTTTAACTACCTTTCGAGTAAGATGCGACAGTAGATGTGCCGCAAGAAGCTCAAGACGAGGAATTGAAACCGGCTTAATTGGTGCAACTCTTGATTTGCTGCAAAGAAGGTGAACAAAACTTTTTCCATTCGCTTGCTTCCATTGAGCATAAATAGCAGCTCCAAAGGCTATGCTTGATGCATCCGCAAAACCGTGTAAAATAACACTGTCATCATTAGGAAAATATCTTGGTATGCTAAGATTTTCAATACTCTTAAGTTGAGACACGAATTCTAACCATTTTCCTTTAACGTCTTCCGGCAGAGGTGAATCCCAATTCAAATGTAGAGGCCAGAGGCATTGCATGAACACCTTAGCTCTAGTCACAACTGGACCAATCAAACCTAAGGGGTCAAAGATCTTCGAAATGTCCGAGAGAACAGTTCTTTTAGTGTATGTCCCTTGTTGTTGAATCTTTACCTTAAAGGTAAAACAGTCGTCTTGAGGGTTCCACAGCACTCCTAAAGCCTTAACAGATTTCACTTGGTTCGAGTCATCGAAAGCATAATTTTCATTACTTGAAATACTGCGGAGGAGATCGACATTATTTGAACTCCATTTATGAAGATACATTTTTCCGCGCTCTAGTAACTGAACTAACTGGTCTTGTAAATTCTTTGCACCTTCTAAATCACTAGATCCCGTAAGGATATCGTCTATGTAGAAATCTTCTCGTCCAACAGCCGCTGCTTCAGGAAATGATTCTTCTTCATCATCAAACAGCTGTTTCAATGTTCTTGTTGCTAGATAAGGGGCGTTTGTTGTGCCATAAGTAATAGTGCAAAGTTGGTATGCTTTAACTGGTTGGGATTCGCCTTCCTTCCATAAAATTCGAAGTAAATCTCTTTGCGATGGATGAATTAGAATTTGGCGGTACATCATTCTAATATCTGCTGTAAAGGCATACGCATGTTTTCTGAAACGAAGCATTATTGAAAACAGATCTTGCTGGGGTATTTTCCCATTTTTCTGGAGCTGATTTAAAGAAACACCAGTAGATGTTTTAGCAGAACCGTTAAACACTAGTCTTAACTTTATTGATGTATTATTCGGACGATAAATTCCGTGATGAGGAAAATAGTAGCTAACATCTGGTTCTCGATCGTTGGGAGCTTCCACCATATGCCCCAATTCCCGATATTCTTTCATAAATTCTGTGTATAGGGACTGCAAGTTAGGATTTCGATTTAACCTTTTCCATAGCGATTCTAATCGAGCAGCCGCTATTTCTCTTGAATTCCCCAAAACCTCGTCCGTTTTCAAAGTCATTTGAACCATATATCGTCCATCTGCCATTCTGTAATGCGTTTCCATAAAATGCCTTTCGCATTCCTTCTCTTCGTCACTTAAAATAGGTATAGACTCATCAATTGTTTCAATTTCAAAAAACCTTTTAAGTGAGTCGTCAATGCTATTAGATTCCTGTAATAACCCACAATAATAATCGCTAGTCTCGGTTGAAATGTCATTTGAGCCGCTAACGATAAAGCCGAAAACACTGTCTTGAAGAATTAAGCTAGAGTCCCTAAGTTTCAATTTTTCTGATTTCAATATATCAAAAAATAATTGTGCCCCAAGTAAACCATCGATTTTTCCGGGTTTATAAAATACCGGATCTGCTAAATTTACACCACTAGGCAATTTTCTAAAATCAATATTTAAATGCCTTGCGGGCGTTATGTTTGTGATTTTTGGTACAATGAGAAAGTCTGAAACCCTAACGAAATCGTAAGGCGAGTTAGAAATTTCAACGCGTACCTTCGATTTAATCGGAATGACAGTTCCATTTAATCCTACCATTGGCATATTTATTTTTTCTTGTTTCAAACTCAGCAAATTGGCGGTGTCTCTGCATAAAACATTCACCATACTACCAGAGTCTAGCAAAAACCGTAAGGGTTGTCTCTTTCCAGCTGCATTCTTCACATAAATCACAGCTGTGGCCAAAACAACAGTCTGAGGGTTATCAGGAGAGCAGCTTGTGCTAGCACAGACAGATAGTGGGGGCTCTTCAAGGGGCTGATCCTCCAAAGCACCGGAACGCTTGCAGTCATTTTCGCGTGATTCCTAAAATTCGCTTTTCTTTTTTTCTGTATTAGATGCGTAATGCAAAAGTGAATTATGGAGGTTGCCACATAGCCTACAGTTATATTTAAATTTGCATTCTACCACTTTATGTGAGGGGGTTAAACATTTTATACACAAGGAATGCTTTTTTACTACAGAAAATCTCTCAGCTACTGGTAATTCTTTGAATCTGTCGCAACGATAGATTGGGTGGGTTTGATTGCAAACCACACATACATGTGACACATTAGAATTATGCATTAACAATGTTTTAGCACGAAATTTCTGATTTGAATTACTATTAGATAATTTAGGTTGTGAGACTTTAGAATTAAAATAATTTGTTTTCTGTAAACCTTCTAATATACGTGTTCGTTCTTCCAGAAAATTTAAGAACGTTTCGAAATTTGGCACATCATTTGTTTTAAGAGTAAATTCAAATTCCTTTCTGGTGTTCTGATCAATTTTTTGCAGCAAAATATTAAGTAACAAAACATCAGCCAAATCATTCCTTTCAAAATTTAGCAGTTTTAATGCGCGGAGATTTCCTCTTATATTATCTAGCAATACTCGTAATTGAGCTGGATTTTCCTGAACCTTCGGATAATTTAATATATTCGATATATGTGCATCTACGACAACCCTTTTATTTTGATATCTATCTTCCAGAGCAGAAATGAGAGATTCAAATGTATCTTCAAGAGTTTCTATTAATTTTACATCACCTTTGAGTGAAGCTTTTAAGTAGAATAGCTTCTGAACGTCGGTTAATTGCTCATTTTTTCCAATAATAGACATAAATTGATCCTTAAAGCTTTGAAATTCCTGTACCTTTCCTGAAAAGGTCGGGAGAGGAATTTCAGGCAAACGATACTTAATTTCATTTGAACTAGTAAGTTTATTTTCATGGTTTCCATTACTAGATACTTTAAGATTAGAGATAAGTATTTTCAGACTTACCTCTAAATCTTCGTTCTCTATTTCTATTGTTTCGACGTCGGCTAAGTCCTTCGAAGGGTCAACTGCTTCCGGAAGTTGAAAGTAACTATCTTGTAATTCTTTAAGACTGTCTTTAATTTCACGAATTGTATCCAACTTCGATTTCAATTCGATTTCATCTTTGTTAACATCCAAGGAGGGTCTATAAGAGTCGACGAAAGTTTTTAAGCGAGTCGATTTCGCTTGTAAACTGTCCTTTTTTCTATTTAAAGCGACGAGAGCTTTATTAGCCATAAGTGACCGATTATATTCCAATATTTGCAGCTACAACCAGGATCAATTACAAATACCTATAACTACGATAATAACTATAATTCGCAATATATGAACTAAATATCCGTAGGAAGCTGGTTAGCACTCCGGCTCGACGGACCATAATGGAAAGTGCTACAATAGTCCGTCGATATTTAAAGTGAACTTTATTTACAGTATGTACATATCAAAATATATTTACATTTAATTTAGCACAATAGCTAATCAATTTGACGAATTAACTGGGCTTCTATTGCCCCTACAAATCTGCTGACCATACAGCACGAAATCCAAAGTGAAGAAAAAAAGATAGGGAGAAAGTATGTAAACACAGGAGGCGTTCTAGTCTTGGCGTGTTATCGCCCAAGCAGTTGCATTTTAGGACGTAACAGTTATTTATTTATTTTATCTCTTACGAATGGTCTGAGCATCAACATTTCGGCTGTTGGAATCGTCCAAGCTGCTACGCCTTTGTGCAGCAGCTGATACAGCATTTTGCGTTCTACATTTTACATTCCACATTTCTAAGAAAAATACATGCACAGAAACATGTATAATGCTGGCCCAGATATACAAGACTGTAACTGGGTTCTTTCGAACACACCTTAAAAAAACTCCGTCCTTCAAAGCAAGGATAGGGCTCAGAATAATGCCCAAATAAAATATGGCCAATCTCCATACAGGCCTGGGCACTCAATGACGTCTCTCAGGCTAGTAGAGTCAGATGACTGTCAACTCGATTAGAGATTGGATGTGCGTAATTCACGACCAATCAGTTATCGAGTGGAAAGTCACTTGATCCTAGTAGTCTGAGAGACGTCGTTGAGTGCCTAGGCCGGTATAAAGATTGGTCGTGCAAATAAAAGAAGTGACGTGTGTGAAGTGTAACAGTTTATATTTACAAAAATCATATTTTTAAGTAAAAAACAAAACTACTTGAAGACAATTTAAATTTTAAAACATTTTCAGACAAACACTCTTAAGAGTGTAGTGCTAAAATGCATTAACATACTATAGTACTATTACTATTTTAATTCGGGTTTCTTTTCTCTTATTGCTTCTAGACTAATATCTAATCCAGGGGCACAATTTATGAAAGTAATTTGGTAAGGGGTACGCAAATGAATAATGGTTGACAATTACACTATAGATCAAACATAGATAAATGTAGCATTTGGAAAAAAAAAAAAAACCTAGATAGGCTATGCAGTAAAAGAATGTTTACAGATCACTGGTACATTTTTTACAGTTTTCTAAATAAAATATAAAAGATTAGGCTATATCAATTTCTCTGGTTACAAGAAAAGATGGCCCTGTGAAGACTATATTGTATTCTTGATTAGCTGGTACTGGTATACATATTTATCTCTGAGATTTATTCTTCGAACAAAATACATCAATAAACAACATAGAAGTTTCCCAAATGCTAATGCAAAAAATAGACTATAAAGATTCATGTCATAAAAAGCTCTTAAAGTAATTATTTCTTATCGCTTAACGCAGCGGGAAATGCATTGATTTTGTTCACATTTCTAAGTTTTACGTATGCTACAGAATAACTATCTCGAAGCACATGCATTTGGAAAATATCTATTTTTATGCTGACACAGCATTTAGAACGTGATAGGAATGTTCTAACGAAAAAAAAAAAAACAGCGCTTAGCCCTAAAGCCATATAGTTGGTTATTACAAATATAGCATAATGATAATGTGTCACGATAAGACTAAATAAAAAAAAAATCAGTCAGTCTTAGGACTGCACGTCAGAAGTGAAAACTTCTTTTCAAGCTTTCTCAAATTTATACTTATGTAGTTAAACAGGTTTTCACACATTATTGTATTTTATTAACAAAAAAAAATATTTATGAACAATTATTCACATTTTTATAAATTTGAAATTCTTTGAAAAATAATTTTTAAATGTTATTTTAAGGATGTAAGGGTATCGCACATTTATTTATGATATTCTCAGAATTAGACATACTTCTGTACGTTTGTACACGTTTTAACGCAATTTTGACTGGGTTAGCATTGGAATTTTTTTATTTTCTAATTTAATTACATTTCAAATTTTGCGCTCGATTTGTGTGCACATTTAAAATTTAGAAAGAGAGAGGGAGTACGCTCACAGGCTGCAACGTGACACAGCTGGTATATGGGTACGGTATACATCAGCGATACACATTTTTCTCTACCTGTTGTATTTTGTTCGATTTAATTAATAATTATGTACGGGAATTTATAAATTATCAATAAGTATGTACTTACGTTGTAATGACGAGTTATCCTACTTATTTGTAATGAATGATGGAGTTATAATTCATGGAGTATAATACTTATAATTCAAATAACGTACAATATATAATTATTAACACTCTCCAAATTATTAAATTAAATTTATTGCACACTATCTATCCCAGACAGCACAGCAAACTTGCATCAAAGTTGCAGCAAGCTTGATTTATCAAGTCAATAAGCTTGAATTAAGCATGAAAATTCCAGGCGTGTAAGCTTGATGCAAGCTTGAATCAAGTGTTCTAGTTTACACTTGCCCAGCTTGCATTAAGCTTGACATTTCAAGCTTAATTTCAAGCTTAAAAAATTTTCTAAATACACGGGGCGCCCGCGCCCCACATACTTTATTTTTCCGCGCATTTCCCCCTTTATGCTGTAATTTTAAGTTATTTTAATCTGTTTGCATCGAGTGTCCGTGGCTAGAATAGAACCCGGGACCTTTCGATTAGTAGCCGAGCGCGTTATCCATTCAGCCACCAGAGCCTTGTGCAGCTATGACTAAAGTTTGAAGTGAATTATTAAGCGGTTTTCTGGCCAGATTGATAAGTGGGCGATATGTTATTTGTTCGTTTTTTTTCCATGGGATGCATCAAAATTAAAATAATTTTATGTGTGATTTAGAGACTCTACTAATAGGGAAATAAACATAATATAAACTTAAGAGCAACACATGTTTTAAAACTTTCGCAACACTCATGAGCAATACTGCCGCTGGCCAAAATCGAGACAAACGACTGATTTTGAAATCAATTTCGTAGTATAATTGTATTTTATTTTGAAGAATTTCCATATTTGGAAATATAGAATGGGTTTACTTACTTAACACAAATTTTGTGTTAAGTAATCTGAAATCAAAGAAACAGATAGTTAAGCGTTACTTCGAAATGCTATATCACAGTTGCTAACATAACATGTATGGAATACAAACACTTTAGTCATTTTTGTAAATATTTCTTATAATAACAAATAATTGAAAAATTTTGCTATTTTTTAACGCTAAAAATTCTCTTTACAAATGTGGTTAGTTATTTTCCTACATATTGGTATGCTATATCGATATAGAGCATTTCGAAGAATTAAAAATAAGTTTAAATTAATTTATACAAATGTAAATTTGAATTATTTTCATTCTTCATACTTTATAATTAAAAAAATTATTTAACTTCTGAATTTTTTTTCCTTTGTAATTTTATTTTAAAACTACAAACGTGTAAGATTTTTGGGCCCTAAAATCTGTAGGCCCTGAGCAGTTGCCCCGTTTGCCTTGCCGGTAATATGGCACCGGTAATAAAATAAACACATCTTTTACGAACTTTCAGCAAATTTGAGGACGCTAGACAATTAATGTCCATTCTCTTTCACACATGGCGCCATCAACGCTCCTTTAAAAAGGAAAAATCAAGCGAGTAGCAATTGCCAAGCTTAAATCAAGCTGTATTTAAGCTTGACAATTCAACTTGACTCCTGCAAGCTTGCTGCTAGCTTAGAATGAGTTGAACTGTCAAGCTTGCATTAACGCGTCAAATTCAAAGAAATGTCAAGCTTCATTTAAGCTTATGTGCTCTCTGGGATATAGCTATCCAAATTAAGTACAGTTTTTAAATAAATAATCGAAAACTATATAGCACCTACCCAGCTAGAAAAAATCTGATTTTTTTTTCAAAAACATATAGATTGCATACAACTTGTATATTAAAAGGGGATACTTTCTAATATTTTGAGATTATACACTTGTTATACAGATTACATACATTTTTTAGGCATATTAAAATGCAAGCAGTTTGAAACGATTTTCAGAAAAATCTAATAAAAAAATTGTAAAATCCGACGCCTATAGCTTAAGTTGAGTGATCACTTATCATGTCACCAAATTTTATTTCATTCGCTTCAGCCAGTTTTACGTGATGAGCGAATACAAAAAGCGTCACTGGCAGAATGACAGACAGACAAACAATTTTTATTTTATTTTGATGATTGTACTGGTGTCCAAAATGCTTAAAACACATAGAAATCCCAATTTTTTTAACACCAAGTAGTGCACAGGCAATGCCTAATGTTATTTATTTAGATACATAAAAGTTCCTATTCCAAAATAGAACAAGAATCACTTAAGCCATTTATCCCGAGTCGAACCCGTACGGTGGATAGAAAGCTCGCTTACCACGCCTTGAGTCCACAGTTCCATACCAGTCGCGGAAGCTAGAAGGGTGCAGTTTGAAATTCTTACGTATGATGATAGACGGGAACACTAAATTCAAGGAAAGGAGGAAGATATCTCAGCAGGCAAGAGACGGCGTAGCTATGACGTTGCAATCCACTTTTTCCCCATATGCATCTGAGTGTGACGGTCACGCGAATTCAGTTTTTTTTACCCGTACCCAATGTACCTAAAGAAGTTTTCACTTCAAAAATGTTAGAAGAGGGCATTCACAGGATGTTTAGTGTTAGAAGAAGAATTGCTTAATAAAAGTGAAAGTAAAGTGTGCTTTTCCTCTGTAAATCTTAAGTTTCAAGTAGGATGATTTTTTAACTTTCGAATGACAAACTGGTTATACTTTCTTACACTTTATTTGTTGGGGATCACTCAAAATATACATTTAGTGGTTAATTTTATTTTATTTACTTATACGTTTTAATTCAGATGATCTGTTTGCTTCAAATGGATAAGAACACGGCAAAAGGTCTATACAATAAAACCAGTGAAATTTAATTGCAAGAGGATCCTCGAAATTAGAATATTTTGAATTTGAGAAATTTCCACTGTTTAAAGAAACGAACAATGTAACATTTGCCCAATCTATTTTTTACTGTACATGCATCATTATACGTTCCAGCAAATTTAATGCTAACTCGACATTGCGTCGTGCTTTACTGTGTAGTAATAACAGATAAACAAAGCTACTGTCAATTAAATAAATGCATACCTTTTAAATTTCATTTATTTTGCAATTATATACTTTAAATTGCACAAAATACTACTGAAAATACCCAAGTGTAGAAATATTTTAATAAAGCTTAGATTAGTAACTAAAATACGCACAAGGCAGTTAGAAAGATCGTTATTTTTCTTAAGAATTGGGAAATAAAACCCTAATAGCAAGCTAGAATTTCTCTATAAATAAGTAAACTACAAATAAAACATTTTTTGAATTGAATGTTATGGTTCTTAAATAGTTTGCATTTTCAAAGTGTTAGCTTTTTACTTGAAATTTCATAAATAGCTAAATACTTAAAATCAATAAGTATGAAGGAAAGACACGAAAGGCGCGAAAATTTAATTCTATCCATTTCTATGTACTTTAATTTTCACTTCAAATTATATTTGGTTGGAATCACGAAAAATACAATACTATTAAATCATTTTAATACACTTATATAACTTACTAGCTGAAGTACCCGTTCTTCGCACGGGAATGAATGGACTTTTTGATATTAATATTTGTTGTGATTACTATTTATTGTAATAAAGAGATATAGCAAAATGGATATCGCGTTATATTGTATTCAATAATCATGCATACTGAATTTCAAGGCAATCGTTTTTACGGTGCAGAAGGCGATGCGGCGTAGCACAATCTAGTGGCGAGTTTTAGCAAAACGGATACGGCAAAAATATTCTTCGCATTCAGATATCGATGTATACGAATTTTCATGACGATCGGCTGAATAGTCTTGAAGTTCATGTGTTGACGCGACATCTAGTGTCAAGTTATAGGAAAATGGATCGTGCCAAACTCTTCCCCGTGTTCAAATATCTATGTATACCTATTTTCATAGCGATCATTCGCACAGTCAAGAAGTGATACACTGCAGGGCCATCTAGTGGTTAATTAAAGTAATGATTTGCTACAGCGCCGTCATGTGGCGAGTTATAGCAAAATGGATAACGCCAAAATATTCTCATTGTTCAAATAGCTATGTATCCTGATTTTCATAGCCACCGTTTGAATGGTCATAAATTTGGCCTGCTGCAGCGTCATCTAGTGGTGAGTTAAAATAATAATGCATTGCAGTGTCATCTAGAGGCGAGTAACATCAAAAGGAACGCAGTTAGAATATATTCTTCGTGCTCAAATGTGTAAGTATAAAAATTTTTATGCCGATCGGTCGAACGGTATAGAAGTTGATGCTTTGCAGCGCCATTTAGCGGCAAGTTACAGCAAAATGGATAGTGAAAAATATTCTCCGTGTTCTAATATTCGCGTGTACCAAATTTCATCGAAATTGGTTGGACGATATTCGCATAGCAAACGCCTAAACGGAATAGAATTCGACGTTCTGCTGCGCCATCTAGTGAAAAGTTAGAGGAAAACGGATAGCATAAAAACCTTCTCCATGATAAAAGACTTAGGTGAACCAAATTTCATGGTAATCGGTGAAACGGTGCTGGAGTTTTTCAACCTCCTACACACATACCAACATTCATTTTTATCTATAACCAGTCTTATTATACGTATATACCAGTCTCAAGTAAAATCCAGGTTCAAATCTAAGCCTCGCCAAAGTGCCAGCATACGCCATTTTGCAAGAGTTTTTTCAGGGAATCATTCGAAGCATTGCCTTAGCACAGAGCCTGATTATGACCGATGGGGGCCCCGGGCATTTATGAATTTGGGGCCCCCCAATCTATGAAATTTGTTTTATTTTTCATAAAATTTGGTATAAAAAATATATTTCAGGGCAATATTAGAATTTGGGAGCCCTTTCGAGCCAGAGGCCCTGGGTAAAGTCCCGATTTGCCCATGCGATAATAAGGCACTGCCTTAGCAGCAATCAAAATGGGAAATGGTTCGACCGCCAGGCATTTATTTGAAAAGTGGAATCCCTTAATACGGCCGCATTTTTTAAATTATCAACTATAACATGTTTTATTCATCGTTACCTCGATGTACTAAATGCGAAGATTTCAATTTTCTGAAATTTTGCGGATTTCCCCCAAGTTAAATCAATGTACTCAATTGGCGAGAATTCTGAAGCTACATCGCTTGAAATGCCCTAATAACTGCATTATTTCTGCACGGATAGTTAAAATTTAATGCTGTATTCTAAGAAAACCTATACACTTGTTTTCAAAAATGCTATTCCCTTAAAGCCTAAACCCCAAAAAGCCTAAAACTGTGCAAACCGCTAGAACTCACTCTCTAAAAATCGGCCTAGCAGCCATTTTTTTTCGCCAAACTAAAAAAAATTACATATTAGTCTCGGATATCTTCGATCCTCATTGTTTTGCGTATAAAACATTTCATTCCTGCTCTCATTTCTTATGCGCACACGATATTATAATAAAAAAAATAACCTAAAAGAATAAACTAAAAAAATCATTATTATTCTTTTATTTTTACTTTAAGAATTTAAAACATTTTATTCGGCAAAATCGCCACACATGGCAACCAAGATGCTTATTTCACACATTTTTTTCATTACAGGGGTTAATATTACGTAAAGCTTTCTGCGTGGAGAACATAAAAAATCTCTTAAATTCCGGGAACGGAAATTAAGTGGAGTTTCAAAGTTTTAAAGTGGACTATCATTTATTCTATATTATTTTACATATCTGTGTAAAATTTCAGGCTGACAGGTCCATTTTTGTGGAATTGTATACTACCCAAATCAACAAATTGACAAACAGAATTTCATTTTTATTTATAAGATAACCTACGCTTGTTTTTAAAAATACCCTCTCATTAAATTGCGCCAAGCGCTAGAATCATAGAAAATCTGACACACTTTCAGATTTTTAAATACGCACTAAAGTGCTATATATAAAAAGAGTTATAATCCATGGGTCTTCCCTATTTTCGTTCCTTCTTTCATTAAGTTGGAAAGTGTATCATTATTCATGAGTGTGATTAAACAAAATTAAAATTGATATTTCTAACATCCTTTTTTCTGGATGTAATACATTAGATGCAGAAAAGCTGCTCAGAAAAATGCACAATTCCAACTGAATGAAAATTTCAAAAACTTATACGCAGGTGTATTCATAACCCAAATAGCAGACGATTAAATTACGATAAATAGCGCCAAGCGTTAGAATCCTCCTCAAAATCGCGAGAATGCTGAAGATAGATCGCTTGAAATCCCTTAATAACTGCATTATTTTCGCACGGATCATTAAAATTTAACGCTGTATTCTAATAAAACCTTTGCACTTGTTTTCAAAAATCCGTTTCCTTAAGCTCTCAGTAAATTGCGCCTAGCCGGAAACTGTGCAAACCGCTAGAACTCACTTTCTCGGCATTTGAGCCATTTTATTTTTTCGCCAAACTAAAAAATTTTAACATATTAACCTCGGAAATCTTCAATTCTTATTGTTTTGCGTATAAAACATTTCATTCCTGCTCCGATTTCCCATGCACACGATATTATAATTTTAAAAAATATAACCTTACGAATATAAACTAACAAAAAAAATCATTATTATTCTTTTATTTTTACTTTGAGAATTTAAAACATCTTATTCGGCAAAATCGCCACACATGGCAACAACGATCCTTATTTCACACTTTTTTCACTACAGGGGTTACAATTACGGAAAGCTTTTTGCGTGCAGAACATAAAAAATCTCTTAAATTCCGGGAACGGGTGGACTTTCAAAGTTTTAAAGTGGACTATGATTTATTCTATATTATTTTACATATCTGTGCAAAATTTCAGGCTGATAGGTCCATTTTTGTGGATTTGTATACAACTCAAATCCACAAACAAACAAACAAATAAACAAACAAACAAACAAACAAACAAACAAACAAACAGAATTTCATTTTTATTTATAAGATAAGATTAAAAAGAAAATTACTGAACTCAGGTATTTAATTATGAGATACTTCATTTACGATAACACTTCCTACATATTATTGGATAATTAGGAATATAATCTTCCGATCATTTGAATTTTTCAGTCTCGTGATGCGGAAGTTTCGAGCAATCGTTCCATTTAGTGCATATTCAAGCGTTAGTGACCACTGTTTTTACGTGGTATTTGTTTAATCAAAGGGAGGTATAGCATATAATGAAAATATTAATATTGAATCTATCGTACAACGTAAGTTACCTTAAGTTTTTTGTCAAACTTATTTCATTAGTTATGTTACTAAAAAATGTTTTTGGCGAAGCAATATATTAAAAAGCAAGCCTTAAGTTTTAAAAGTGAAATATCATAGATTATATTTACAAATATTAAGAAGAAAATTTTAATTGATGTATTTCAGGAAAAATTTTTAGTTGATACTGTCGATGTCAAGTGCAGCAACAGCTAACGAACGGTTAATAGTATACATTAGCAATAACTGTAGCAACAGTTAACAGTTATTCCTAATATATTATAACGAAATTTCAGCTCATTTTGCCTTCCAGAGATAAAAATTAGTTTTAAATTCGTATTTTACAAGTCAAATAATAAAATTTTGCATATTGCTGCTTCAAAATCGGTTAACTAGAGCGAAATATGGAGTTTAGAGTGTACCATTGGTTAACATAATGTGTTCTCGAATTTTCGAGAAATATTGGTGCCAGAGCTTAGCCGACCTCACTTTAGCGACTTATTTTCGGCGCCAAATTTAGCGCTATTTCACCAAAAATTCACCAAGCGTGGTGACATTTCGCACATTTGGCGCGATTTTGCAAAATTGGCCTCTAATGTTTGTTTCCCCGACTTAATATTACGCATTAGCTTAGTGTTCCAACTGTATTTCTATTACGTAATCAAATTTCGCGCTTCATTGAGATTTTTCTGGTGTCTCACGAAATTACGAAAGACTTAGGCCAGGCTATATAAGAAGGGCAGGACAGCCGAATTCGAGTTAGTCTGTAGTTAGTCTGTTGTTGATTGCCGTGAGAAACAGACATCATTAGAGCATAAAGCTCTATATTGGCGCTTATAGAAGCAATATTTTGCTTTTTTAGAAGCTTGTTTTTGAATGTTGTGCGCTAATTCTTCGTTGTTTAATCTCGAGGGACTGTTTATGTTTAGCCTCGTGAATTTCCACTGAACTTTAGCCTGAGGAATTATTTTGCTGTGCGTGAAACACAGCATCTGTGAAAGCTTCTGTACCAGTGCACTGTTATTAGCAGGTTACAGGCTATTAGTGCTTGCGAATTTTCCACAGCAGATTGTTCGGCGAAGTTCTAGAAGCAATAAAATTTGTGTTCCATCCTGACAAGTGGGCTATTTACTAGAACTTTCTACGGACACTGGACTTTAGAACGACGAACCCAAGAATAAAGCAGAGTTTTACTGCAACTGCATGATGTGTTTTGGCGTAAGAAATAGTAATGTTTACTTTGTATTTAATGAAATTGAAGCAGAATGTGTGCACAGCAAAGCAGTTTAAATTACATTTTTTAACTGCGTTAAAAGTTTTTTCAAGAAAACTGAAAAATATTTTTGTTGAGAAAGTATCTATTTATCTTAGCGCTTATACGTATTTTGGTGACCATTTAAGATTTGATTTTAAATGCCATGAATCCCAGAACAGTGATACATATATTGAAGAGACTCGTTTAGGCTAAGTGTAATTTACGCCAGTTGATCTCAGTTAACTTTTAAAATAACAGCATTGCATGGTGTCTAAAAAACAGCACTCTGAAAATTTCTGCTCGACGTTAAACCATTTTACGATGCTAGGAATCGTGTTAAACCAAATATAACGCGGCCCCAAATATTACGGGACACCGAAATTTTACCTCAAGATAATTAGAAAATTCTATATTTAGGCCTCGAATTTAGCGTGAGTCAGGTTTTTACGGCATATGATCAGTCAAAAAAAATTGCTTTATATACGGACTAATACGGTACCTACAGTAAGCTCATTTGGTTTTACAAAACTATGTATGGTAAAGCTACTTCCATAGCTCAAATTTTCAACATTATAATGCAATATGTTACAGTCGATTGCAGCAAAGAGTAAATCAATGACATCGAGGGAGCCCAGAAATTATTTCAAAAAGTTTTCGGCTATCAACTACTCCCTCCAGCTGTTAGCATAATCAGCTTCTACTCATTGATTTCGGGTTGTATATCCGCATTTGCTTTAAATGCTGGAAAAAAAGAGAAATCAGGGTGCATTTTTATTATCTAGTGGAAGCTTCCACGGGAAAGACTATTTTTAATTTATTTGCCATGTTATGAATAAATGATTTGCGATTCAGCAATTTACCAATTTCGGCTCAGCATATTACGAATCCATATGAGCACCGAATTATGAATAAGTTTCAGCCATATTATTAAACTAACTTTTTAGTTCCTTTTTTCGGTAAATTTTTACACAAAAATGCACAAAAATAATTACAGTATGAGACATCTTCTGCTAGTTTTGAGCAATATGATAGTATTAAGTATAAAAGTATATATATATATACTTTTATACTTAATAAAATAGAAGGATCCTTAATGCAATTTTCCGTTAATTTTTGTTAAAGTATGGTAAAAATGCGCATAGAAAAATTCTGTGATGAGTATTTTATCTAGTCATAAATAGGTTTAATTCAATATTTTTACACTCAACAGGTCAGACATGCCACGGTCTATTGCAAAATAAATATCGATCTGCGACAAAATGATCGACTATTTCTTTTTCCAGTGAGCCTTCTAGATAAATAAATGAGATGAAACTTCGTTTTTTCGTCTATTGTCTGAAAACGTTCTGTCACTTTCTTAAATGACGGCCAGTCAGTAATGCGCAATACACTATATATATATATATACATATATATATATATATATATATACATAATCTATACAGCATTCAAATTCAAAAATAATTCAAAAATAAATTAGTCAGGATACTCTTAAATAGCCTTTGGACGGATAAAGACAGAGCTATGAAATAAATGTATAAAAAATGGCTATTTGCTATCTAAGGAAAGTTACTGGAGCAACGCTACAGGCAAAATTTGAAGAGTAGTGTTTCTATTCCAGAAACAACGAGAGTTACCTTAAAGTTTACATAGCAAAAGTGTACAATATTTTCATTAGAGCATGAAAGAATGTTGCTTATCTTTTACTTATATTAATATTTTTAAATAAGGAAATTTTTTAACTTTTACACAATTTTCATATAGAGTTTTATTTTGTGTATTTAAATAATAAAAACTGACTGATTCTCTATCTGGTTATAAGGGCAGCTGCATTAGCAGTGTACAGTTACATCGTTGATCAGATTTCTAGTAAAATTATCTTTTGATTTTTGTTTAAAATTGTCATTTAAATTTTATTAATAAATAAATAATTTTACTCACAAACATGCATCAAACAATTAAATTCATACGAATTATAAAACACCTAGCGCTGCAATGATTTAATCTTACTGTGTTACTATTATATCTACAAGAATGGCATGATTTTATAATGTACTGGCTATGTAATTCAATGCTATATAATAATAAAAGTAAATATATAAGTTAAGTAAAATACCACACGATTTTTTTATCAAGTCCTGCTTTTGCACTTTTTAAAAAACCAGAAGTGACAAAATGTTAGTTGCAACCGCATAATGTAGCAAATGTAGTAAATAACAAATAAATAATACAGGAACAGATATTCCAAAGATGAAAGAAATTCGGAAGGTTATATTCATTGATGTTTTTATCATAAAACATATTGGAACATTCCAGAAAGCAGAAAATAACGAAATCACTGCAAGAAACAAGCGTGATTTATGCTGTTTACCAGTTTTTTGCTATGCGAGTATAAAATTCTGCAGAAAACATGATTTGTGGTAGTTTGTATCTGGAACACGCACACACACACACACACGCATATACATATAATAATAAATTTCCCCTCGAGTTGAATAGTTTTCACCCGAGATTTTTAGCTTGTGTACATGAATATTGCCATTGTAACATGTAACCAACGTTTCAGAAAGTCATTTAGTAAACTGAAAATAATTCAAAAGATCTAAACTCACTATCCTGTTCGTTCCTTATTTACCGATTCTAAAAAGACGGAAACTGCGCCGAACAATAACCTGCCACAGAAGGCCTTCGAAAGCTGGAAGCATTCCAATATGGTTTAGAATTGTCTAAATATTCGATTAATCGGAAGAAGAAACCCACTTTTTACAGTACATATTTCTTTCTTTTCTTAAAAATAAATTACTTTATGTAAACGATACATTTACTGTCAGAGGCTTAATAATTTCAAGGGAAAATACATTAAGTACAGGAAGGAACCCACATGAAAAGAAAAAAAAAAAAAAAAGAAATTAACAAATTTCCATTCGAATTTTTGCGATTGACAGTTACAGTTTGAAATTTCGCCAAGAGCCATCTTTAAATTTTTCTTTTATAATATATTATCATTTTGAATTAAGCTATAAATTTACTTTCCACTGCACACAAACACACACACACACACACACACACACACACACACACACACACACACACATACATACACATATATACGTATATGTATCTTTATATATATATATATACATACAGGTTGTACAAAAAAATGGTACCACGCTTTAATTTGTTATCTATTATACATAAATGGGTAATGTGTAAATTCAAAAATATTCAAAATAATGTGAGAAAAAAAAGACTATCAATAGAAAAATCCTCTCGTTAGTTTTCAAAAAATTACACTTTTTAATTTTGTATACGACTCTCGTTGAAAAATTTCCCATCAGTAAAATGTGCCCCGCTCACTAATGAGGTGATGCACAAAATTTCAGCCCTTCATCATAAACCGTCTCAAGAGAGATCACACGTCCCCTGAAAAGCGATCATAGGATGGGATTTTTTTCCTTTAGAGAGCCATTGGAAAATAGTTTAATTCAGCAT
This sequence comes from Cheiracanthium punctorium, assembly GCA_038373885.1. Taxonomy (NCBI): domain Eukaryota; kingdom Metazoa; phylum Arthropoda; class Arachnida; order Araneae; family Cheiracanthiidae; genus Cheiracanthium; species Cheiracanthium punctorium. Next base: position 121,221 of record JAWZYV010012025.1, read on the forward strand.
ATATTTAAATCCATATCCCTGATTCTTTTTATGATATAATTCTAAAACTTTGTACATCTTCCCATAAGTGTACGCTGCACATTTTATTACTTGGGAATTTTTTTCTATGGAGGCCGTATACAAATTTAAAAGGGGTAACTTTTTGAAAATTAAGGAGAGGTATTTTTTTCTTAACGTAGTTTGTTTTTTCCCCAATCTTATTTTGAACTTTTTTTCAAATTTACATTGTCCACTTAAGGGATAAAGAATTAAAGCGTGTTGTCATCTTTTTGTTACACCCTGTATAAAATAGTCATAAAAATAGTATCCTGACATATGATACTCTAGTTACGTTCAAACGATCAAGATGAGATTTCGGATATAGTTATTCAGAGTTATGAACCGGAATAAAGTGACTCTCATGGTTACGATTATAAGCACAGTAACTCGAAATTTTCGTATGACAAGGACCATTTTATTCCATATCAAAATGCTCAGCGCATGCGAAAACCCTGAAAAACATTGGAATGGTGCATGTATCGCAAAAAAAAACAGCTCTGTGAACCGCCAACAAAAACACGATCGGGACACAAGGAGGAAATTTGCATAGGATAAAGGCAAGGTTCCAATTACAGAACGACGTTTGCCAGACATTCAGTGTGAAATCCGATTAAAAGGGTAGGAATATTGGCTCTTTGGTCGTGGCCCTGTATATGCCTGCGGAAGTGTTGTAGTTGAAAATCCACAAATGGCGTTGGAACGATACATGTAAGACAAAAATTGGCGGGGTAAAACATTTGCAAAGAAAAACATTATGAAAAACCAAAATCAACACACTGACAAAGTGCAGTGACACAATTTCCATTAATTCACTGGAATATACAGTAGAAGTATTAAACTAACAGTAGGGCACTCGAAAACTTTTAACTCCATTAAAAACGATTTCCCTCTTCTTTGAAAATGCTTTAAAGCGCGAATTTTTGTCGCGCGTGTATAGTTCCAACGCCATTTATTGCATTTCAATGCGCAGATCAACACTTTGGCCGGAAAAAAGTGGCTGTTGCCATTAGAAAAATTTGACATTTCTTTTTACTGTTACCGCAACCGTGAGAGCTTTATTGATTTAAGCGATTTCAATCTCGAACGCATACCTCAAATAACTATTTTTGAATTTTTAAATCGATTGGTTGAATGGAAGGGCCGCTAGAGATCCATATATCGAGGAAGTTTTTTATGGCCACCCTGTTTGTATGTCTAGACAGTGAGAGACAGACAGAAAGAGGGAGTGGGCGGAAGAATAAATTACTCTAATTACTCGATAGCTTTTACTGTACGACCCCGAGTACTAAATACCAAACCAAGTGAATCCAACTAACATAGACATAGGAAATACTAATTGCATGGATAAAAAGCAAAAGCGAATTAGTACCAAAATATGAATAAATTATCAAACTAATCATTCAGAAAAGCCCCATAACTCACATCTGCATATTCTTATCCACAAATTTCCTATGTGTTATATAAAAAATTGGAGATTCCGTAAAAAATAGGCATATAACAAGTTGCATAGTGTTTTTCTTCGTCAATTGAGCCTTATTAACACACTAAACAACTAAACAAAACATTTTTGCGTGATGATTCAGCTATTTCCTAACATTAAATCATCACTGGAGCATAATGTTTTAGCAATCAGTATGAGATAATTAAACTAAAGAAAAACAATAAATTTAATTTGAAAACTTTTAATTTCTATACACCGGGGGATTCAAAATAGATGTTAAGGTGATTATTTTTTTAAACCGTAAGTGATCGAAACATACTTTTAATTAGAAAAGTTCGTCAAATTAAGAGTAGCTTTCATATATGGCATTTTTACTGGGGGATGTATATATATTAAAATACGAAATTTAATTTTTATACGGTCCCGCCTTCCCTACCCTTTATATTTAGAAGAATGTTGTGTCGCCCTTTGCCTAAGAAAATTAATAAAACACATCCCGTGTCTCTAAGTGATATAGTAAGCAAAAAAAAAATATTTTTAAAAATGATGACTTACACCATTTTACCTGCTGTCTTGGCGTCAGTTTTCAAGCGAAAAAAATCTTTACTTTGGGGGAACAACTATGAGTTGATAAAAGTTAAATAACGATCCCATTCTTGGGACAGCGATTAAACGCGTTCAAATGTGTGAAATTAACAGGTATAGTTTTACCCGAAATGGTCGGAACTGCTTTATAAAATTAGCTAGTCTTTTAGGGTGTCATCCACTAATTACATCACGCTTCTAAAGAAGAAATTTTTAAGTGTAAAAGGAATGAAAAGAGAATGATAGTGTTTAGTACATTATTTTATTTCAGCACATACGTTTCAAGAATTCTGGCTGAATTAACCTCCAGAATTCGCTCATCTGTAGAATGAACACTAACATAAATTAACGTCAGTTGAAAAATAATTACAATTTTGTCACTTTGGAGACATCCCCTTATTGCTTGGCGACAAATGCCAAAATTTTCAAATTAATGTATCTCGTAAACTATTCCACGTAGAGACACGGGATTTGTTTTATTAATTTTCTTAGGCAAAGAGCAACATTCTTCTAAATATAAAGGGTAGGAAAGGAGGGACTGTATAAAAATTAAATTTCGCATTTTAATATGTATACAACCCCCTGTAAAAAAATTCCATATCTGGTAGCTACTCTTAATTTGACGAACTTTTCTAATTGAAAGCACGTTTCAATCACTTACGGTTTAAAAAATAATCGCCTTAGCATCTATTTTGAATCACCCGGTATAGGCGAACAAATGTTGCTAAATATCTTACACAAATACACACACATCCGTAACACACACAAATACACACACAAACGTAATCTATATAAACTATAGATTACGTTTTAAAGTAACCACCCTTATGAAAATAACAATAATTACCATAAAAAGCAGCGCAAGAATGTGCATATACAGGGTGTTTCGAAACTCATGGCCAAAAATGCAAGGGTTGGTACAGTGAGCCAAGATGGTTGAGAATCACATAGAAATGTGGGGTCGAAAACGTCCTCCTCATGTACCTGTTAATAATCATTTTGGAATAATAGTGAAAATTCTGACTATGGTTCGCTAAAAACTAATGGATCTATCACAAAAAAACACTTGATTAAAATTTATTAGTAAGAGGAGTGATTACTAATGTAGGGATTACACAATGCTTACAAGATTGATTATACAATGATTACGAGATTGATTATTAAAGTGATAATTAACAGGTAAATGAAAACAACGTTTCCGACCCCACACCTATGGAATTCTAAACCGTCTTGGTTTCCTCGACCATCCCTTAATTTTTTTTCCCATGAGTTTCGAAACACCCTGGTATACATACAAACACACACACACAGAGATACATGTAAGAAGACACTTCTGTCAGTGTTTTTGGGTGTTCTTGATCTCGCTCTGGTTTAATAAATTATATTTCGGTTCCCATAAGAATAACAATGTGTTATACAATAAATTTTGAAAAGAATGTGTTTCAGTGCCTGGAAAAAAAAATAAAACGGACAGAGGGAGAAACAGAACTAACTAGATGCAGATGAATCTACTTAAAATTCATAGCACATGTGAACATACTCGAAGAGTTTTTGTTGGTGAATTCCTCGGAAATTTTCAATTATTTAATTTACTTTGAATTGTTGGATTCCAAATAGAATGCCTTAACATCTAAAAATGCTTCCTGAGCGGAAACATACAAGAAATAAAAAATTACAAAATAGCAAATTCCTTGAAATAGCTTTTCTGTGTGTGCATTTCTGAAAAGGTGTAAGTAAATAAATCTAACAGTTCGTGATTAAGCATAGTAAGCTTCTCATAGATTTGCATAAAACTGTTACGTTACATTGTGGGTTCCCCAAGGAACTATAATTTAAGTTACTGCCATTCTGAGCATGCGCATGCTATTTGTATGGCTACCGTTTTTAGGAAGCAGGTTTTCTCCCGTTACGCTCAATCTAGAGATTCCTTTATCTGTGATCTGTGCATACGCATACTTCTTTGTTAATTCAAATAACTCAGATAAAAAAAATATTTGTTTGTAAAAATCTATGCATTTTAACTACAAAATAATAATATTTTCATAAATTTCGTATACACATTTTCATATAGAACTGTTGCATGCAAATATTGGACTGTTGATTAGTAGTAACAAACATTTATCAAGGGACAGATGTTTCTGTATTTGTATGGTTGGTTTCCGTACGACAAGGCTTCGTTTTTTAAGTTTTCCTGTACATCTTATTTCACTGCTGAGGGAGTGTGGTTCTGGAAAAGTAGCTATTCAGTATCCCGGTAAAATTTCAAAGATTAAAGCGAATATAAGGTTGGGCATTCATAAATTGTCGTATAAACTTTTAAACATTTTTGCTATTTACTGGTTTTGATATACAAAAATTCATTCCGATATATGGTGAAATTTTGATAATATTAATAATTCTCCTGAAGAAAACGAATATTTAACAGAACGAATATCAAAATATAGTAGGCGTAGTTTATTTCTCTTCTAAAAGGTTTCTTCTGTATAAGACTAAAAAAGCTGTTTGACTCTTTGTAACCAGTTTAGTCATTCAATCGGTCATTACAAAACCACATGATTGATGATTTTTTCTACACACTGCCCTATAAAGTTCTTTATTTATTATATTAGTTTTAATGTAATTGTTGATAAAATAAAAGTATTATGTACTCTGATGCATAATCACTAAAACAACCCCCAAAAAATCATCAAAAATTCACGTATTTATAACTTATGTGGTTTTTAAAATGACTGATTCAGTTAAAATATTTATTTAACATGCTTAAATTTATTAATAAAAAATTCTAGTACTATTCATCACGCATTCCAGTTTTTATTGATTCATTATGACGTCATGGTGATAGTCAGACGATGTCAGTCGTGACGTCAGGAAACATTCGGCTTCTTCTCAGATGAAATACGCATCGATGTCAGTTTACATACAAGGGGAAAAACGTGGATTTCAGTTGACAGCAGACGGCGCCGTCTGTCCTGAGATCTATTGATGCTATTCTGAGGATCAAAGTCATATTTCTAGAGCATTTATGACTTAGATTACGCGTTTATTATTTGTTTGGGTTAGAAGAAAAGTTGTAACACATGTATTTGAAAATGCATGAAAAAATGTTTTGACGAGGAGGGGAAAAAGATACTTTATATTATATATATATTTTTTCGTTTTCATTATTATTTCTTTTATTTTAATCTAAATGTAAAAATGCAGAGTTTTCCATAATAGTGATTGCCATTATGTTATTTACGGATGTGTTAGTTACAGCTTTCAAATCTAGTGTGAAACATATTGTATGTTGCTTTTGAGGAATAAATGCATTATTCGAGAACTTTTACGAATAAAATCATGCTTTTATTGCTTTTTAGGATAAAGTGTAAATCATGTTGTATGTCATATAACTGACTGTTTTAATTGGAGAATAAAAGGAATGCAACAAATTAAGACACTGAATATACAGGGTGTCCCATAACCATCGGTATAAAATTTAACGGGAGGTAGGACACATAATAAGGAATAAGAATCACATAGCAATGTAGGTTCGGAAACGTCGCCTGCATATAATTGTTAATAATCGCTTTGGAACAAGTGCTGAAATAACAGTGTATTTTCCGACCAATCTTCGTCCAAAACGAATGAATCTTTCACAAAAAATACGCAACTAAAATTGACAGTTTAAAAATTCTATTTTATTTCGTGGATGAAAGTTTTGGAGACAAGCCCATTGTTTATTAAACTTGGTTGAGAAATTAGACGAACACTTCAATACTTTTCCCAGAATAATTATTAACGGATAAGTGAAAACGGCTTCCATGACCCCACATTACTGTATGATTCTGATTCCTTACTATGTGTCCTAGCTCCCCTTAAATTTCGTTCCAATAGTTAGGGGATACCCTGCGTATTGATATACATATACAGGGTCATTCGCTACCAGACTGACAAACTTGCAGGAAGTGTAGGGGGTACAGAGACGGTTCAGAATCACATACCAATGCGGGGTTGGAAACGTCGTCGTCATGTACCTGTTAATAATCACTTTGAAAAAAGTGTAGAAGTGTGCGTCTAATTTCTTAACCAAGTTTCATAAGCAATGGGCTTTCCACAGACACTTTCATAAATGTAATGAAAGAAATAATTCTGAAATAACAATTTTTATCACGTGCAATCGGTGAAAGAGGGATTAGTTTTTGAGAAACCATGGTCGGAAAGTTTGCTGTTACTTGAAAACTTCTTCTAAAGTGATCATTTTCAGGTACATAAAGACAACGTTTCCTACCCGGAATTGCTATGTGATTCTGAACCGTCTCTGTGCCCCCTACACCCCCCTGCAAGTTTGTCAGTCTGGTCGCAAATCACCCTGTATATATTCTTAATAAATACAATTTTTCCACACATTTGTAGTTAATTAACATTTTATTTCATATATTTTACTCTTTAAAATATTGTATTTACTATGGTAAACCTGCATCTAAAAAATTCATATTAATAATAAAAATAATGAAATCATTTGCTTTAATGACTGTCACCGACTATCCAAAGCACAAAGTATCTGCAACATTATGATGACCCATCCCATTACGCTCTGCATCTCCATCAGAATTTGACGTTAATTAAGTAGCTATCATTTATCCTTGCGCTGGCCCCCTTATTCACCAGACTTATGACTTTTTGACTTTTCTTTGTGCTAAACCGTGACTTCGGGAGAAGTGCCTGCTGGTTTATGAATTGAGTCATGCAGTTTAGATATGTTTTGGAAGAAAAAAAATTGTTTAAAAGTATTATATTTAAAAATTGAAACTGCCTTCATAATTTGTCGAAACAATTTTAATTTAAAAAAATACTGGAACACTGTGCTGTTTTTCTTATGATTAATTTAATCAATAATAAACTTGATAAAATGGTGACGAGTGTCAATTTATCAGAAATGGAACACTCTATGCATGCGGACTTAGATCGCCTACCGATCTCTATACCTAATTGCTCAAATTGCGTGGATGCTGCTCATTGTGCCCGAGAAACCAAGGAATGTAACTTGTGAGTGTGTGACGTCAACGTGACTTGCGCTTTTAACTTGAGCAACTTCGATAATATCTGCTCCAACAGATGTGCTCGTAATTATTAAGTGTGTTTTTTACAATTATTTAGCAATGCGATTGCGGGTTTCAACTGTATGTCTCTTGCTTTGAAATTAAAATAAAAATCATTAATAGATTGATTTCGATTTGTTCGTCTTTTCTTTCTTCCCCCAAAAGTTTGAAAAGATAAATATTGTAGAAAACTCTTCACTCGAGAGTCAGCCGATAAGCTTGTAATATGGGTAATGCAGTAACACGGCATCGCAGACCCATGATTAACCTGTTCAGAATGCTTCTAGTAAGACACTGTACCAATCTTTTTTTTTTTTTTTTTTTTTTTACTTAAAAGATTTTACTAAAATTTTCAGTTATGTTTTATTAATAAGCTTTTTAATATTGTTATTATTAAAAGAAATGTGAGCATTTAAAAATATTACACTCAGAAAAAAAAGATCTACATTACAGTTATGTAAGACATAACATACGGCAGAATTCACGATAAAACGTTATTCGCAAAAGGCTATTTTACCGCGTCACTTTCGAGCACGTTTCTGCCATTTTAGGTTTAAAATTTTTGTGTTTATGCTTTAAACTGCAGTTTCTATTTTTTACGAGTGTTTCTTTCATTTATATTTTTTTTCTATTATTTCACTTTAAGTAGTTCAAAAAAAGTATTACTTTAGCAACTTGCCTGCTGAAAAGGCGGAAACATAAACGAAGTTTATTTTTCAAAAATAATATTTTGGCTGTGTTTCATAAACCCAGCTGGACATGTTTTGAAAAGTAAGGAGTAAGATTCCCCAAGAAGCAATATTTTCAATATTTGGAAGTTTATGCTAAGTGTAAGAAACAAGTTATTCTGATAGCGTGAAAATATTGTTGTTTTGAAGATACTTCTATTAGAATACGTAATCATATTTGTTACTTTGTAAAATGCAATCTCAAAAGGAAAGTTTTATTTTGTGTTTATTTTAAAAGGGAAAAACATTCACTAGCTGTCAGGATACCAGAATTAGTAGTAATTATTCATAGTATAAAGTCTATATTTTATGTAGTGAATCAGTTTATCTCGTTGGTATGTAGAGTAAATTAAGAAAATAAAAATGAAATATGTACTAAACTAAGAATGATTTTTAGCATTTTCAAATTTCTTTATGTATTTTAATATCTGTGGAATGCCTGAAAATTATGCTGCAGATATTCTGGCTAAAAGGGGTGCATCAAACACCTAGTGAAGCTCTGCCGTGTTGCTGTCAATAAAACTGTACATGCAAAACTTACGAACAGGGCCGGCCCAAGGGGGGTGCGAATGTAGGCGATCGCCTAAGGCCCCGCGCTTATAGAGGCCCCGCTACTGGGCCATTTTATTGCTATCTCATAAGACATGATAGAGAAGAGGCCCCGCTCTTGCGCTTCGCCTGGGGCCCCGCACACCCCTCGGGCCGTCTCTGTTATGAAGGAGCATCTTATGAAGAACTGGCCCACAGAAAATGGTTGTAAACCGTGGTTTGATTATTTTTTTCTGTCCCGTTATTTTACTTTTTTATGTGGTGTTTTATATTGTCCCATTTGCCTGCCATAAAAATAATAATAAAAAATAAAATAAAATAAAGTAATGAAAAATATGTATATATTTTTTTATGTATATACTTTTAACACTTAGTTTACATAGAAGCATTAGTTCTTTTAGGTATTTTTCAATCACTCAAACATTTACTTACAGAGTAAAATAATAATAATATAGAATGATAGATTATAAATTTAAAAGGTTTCTTCTTTCACGCTTTAACAGAACTATTACTTATTTAAAAGGCATTTTTCATTTAATATATTGAAATACAATTGATACAATAATTTATTTCAAACAGTTAACTAGTACTATTTAAACTGTTTCCCTCTAAGTATATTGACTTTTAGTAATTTCCTCATAATCACCTGCTGACGTTATTTTAATTCACCAGATCGCAAAGTTCGTTGGCATCTCGCATATGCGGGTATTCATATCAGCAATTTTTAGATAAAAGACGAAATATGTTACATTCTCAAAATAAAATATATCTCTAAAAGGTGTTTCACATGTTGGGCTTGTTCGAAACAAGAAACCAAGTAGTTAGTCATTCAGTTTATTCACAGAAAATTCGCAGCATTTCACGGACCGTTAACTCTTTATAGATTACTAAAATTAAATAAAACAGAGGTAATCACGTTAAATGAAAGAGCCAAGAGTATTCGTTAGCTCATCTTTAAATGCCCTGTTGCTTATTACGGGACTCAACTGGTAAAAGTACTGTTAGATTGTTAGTAAATAAAAATGCACAGGCATTGACTGATAATCTGTTACAAAGTTTTTGTAAGTTAAAATAAGATTTCACTAAATGATCAAAAAATGCTCAACTCTGCTAAAATGTATAAGTAATTTCACATTGCTCCCTTAACATGTTAAATTTTATCACAGAGTCGTTTGAAAGGTTTTACCTGAAATTTATAGTTCAGAAATTATTTTTATTCTATTTATGGAAATATACACAGTGGGCCTCTTTAAAAGAAGAAACACCTTCACTGACATACTTTAAAGAAATTATGTCTAACATATACAAACATTTTGAATAACAACATTTCGTGTTTCAGAAACAAGCTAAAGTTTAGAAATGAAAACAATTTATGTTTGTTTTAAAGGTGCTTTACATTGATTTTAGAATATAAAATGATTTTGTTTGTATATTAAAAGTTTATTTATCATAGTGAACTTTTTAAAGAGATAGATTTAATACATTTTTAAATGCACTCACCTTCATTATTAATTGAAAATATTCGTTAAAACTATGGACAATCAGGTGTGTTTTGCAATGGTTTCAAAACTAAATCTGCTGCTTTTGTAATAACTGATTAGTTAACATTTCTACTCCGCTATCGAACCACTGATTGCACATTATAACTTTATACATAACCACCAAAATATTTTAACAACGACTAAAAAAATTAACTAAAAATACTTTTCGAGTTAAAAAAAAAATCAAACTTCATGTGCGAAAAAGCAAGCACTCTAATCTTACTCTATTTTAATATTTCGTAACTACAGATTTATGAGTTAATTTGCAGACTGATTTTTTGTAGTTTAAATTAAAATACATTTGATGAAATCCAATATATTTTAATTTAAATCACAAAATATAATCGGCATAGTCTCGAATCGTTTTAATTTACTAAAAAAAAGTTTTTTTTTCTTTAATGGATTTTACCCTGGCCGACCAAATCTCTAATACATTCAGTTCATCAAACTAGCAAGCTAATCCTGGTGATGTAACTCGCACTTACGTTATTCTACCCTTCACTTTCTTTAGTTTGTCTCGGACATTCAAACAACTATAAATACTTAACTTTAAAATAACAAAACTGAATAAAACCGTAAAAGGTTCATCGGCTTTCCTGAAGAACGCAGTGAAAAAAGAAAGCTGTATTAAATGGTTAGACAGTTCATCCTTTATTCTAACTTATTTGCATTTGCCCTGAATAATCTATCTCGCACCACCTGTAGATACCAAAAGGTTTGACAGCCGAATTTTCTTCCCTTTCTATTATTGCAGTATTTTGAGAGGCTCTAAAGCATCAGAAAATATGAAAATACATATCATCAGCATTTAGACGAGAGGATTGAGCTTCTGCGATTAAAGATGATTATTTTGGGAAGTGTTTTGAAAATTGCTATGCTATCGGTGATTTTAGATGAGATTTATTCCATCAGTTTTGGGAATACGTAAGATACGTGATAAAATAACATTTCGAGTTTTTTAAGTATAACTTCTTTGAGGCATTGGAGTGAAATGATTGAGCTTAGACGAGGGTATTCCTTTTATATTTTAATAAACTAAGTTTCCGTTTTAAAAAAAATTGCTTTTACTAACAATCATTTTACTAACTTCAGATAAAAATGAAAAAAATATTAAACTTTTGCGAATAGTAATTTTATTCGAGAGCTAAAACATTACAAAATTCGATGTTAATAAGCTCCAGTGTTATTAGGAACTTAGTATGACAATTTTATGGAGCAGACATATATATAGCCTTCAGGAATAACGTCACAACTGAAAAAACGACAAGTTTCTAGCAGAGATAAATATAAATTCTAATTTCACTTGTTCAGTTGGGTTCAGTCGTGACAACTCATCAGCGAAATAGCTGTTGACTGGCAGCGTTGGCTATAATGAACTGTTAAAAGTACATGTGATATATCAGCCATACGCCAACTTTGATACAAAATTAAGTTTTGTTGAACTAAATTAAACTTTGTCTATTCAACAAATATTTACTTAGTGAAAAGTCAGATAAAATATTTTACTGGCTCAATGCAAAGGTATTGTAGAGTGAATAAAATTATTTAGTGATAAGAGTAGACAGAATATTATTTTTTAAAAGAAAAAACAATGCATTTTTAGAGGATGAGATCTTAAAAAATAAATTATTTTGATTCATTTTGACTCTTGATGGGTATCGTTTAGACTTGTGTATATTTTTCAATAAACAGGTCTAGCTTTAGAGTATCATTACGAATTCTAGAGTGAGATTCTAAGTATGGCCGTGTCATAATCTCAACACGAGAAAAATTAATTATATTGCGAAAGAGTGGGACGTCTTTTTCAGAAGTGCAAGAGAGAATGAGAAGAAGAACTAAAGGAATTGATATCTCACCCCAAAAACAAAGTGTTTAAAACATTCCATATTTTGTTTCAATTTAAAGCATGCAGACATCAACTCTGGTAGAGAGATGTCTGCACCGCCACAGCCGCCGCCGTAATTTGAGCCGGCGTCGCCGTAAAATTGAGAAGTTAAAATCCAACTTTGTTGAAAAGAAAATGTAAACTTTTATAAGATTCTAGCTTAGTTCTACAAGGACTAAATAGTTATTAATAAGGAATGAAATATATGTCAAGATATCTAAGATTCTAAAAGAGTGGGTATTCAACTTTTTGTCGAGTAAGTTAGAAATTTACATCTAAATAAAGTGAATATTTACTTATTCCAAAATAGTTTGTTTAAAAGGAATAATTTTTTACAACCATGTGCAGAACCCGGAGTATTGTGTAATTTAAATAACAGCTACAGCCCGAGGACCTGCCTTTCTTACCGCGGTTGTGCTACAAGAACAAGCAGCGGGAGGGCGATCATCTCAACGACTTCCAGCTCGCAGCTCAAAGGTCGTGTTCCGACCGAGTCGCCTGCTCTGCCCAGCGTTGATATGTTTCATATATATATACATGGATATATTATCGAAATATTAAGGAGCAAATATCTGCTTTAGTAAAATTCTTCATTAATAAAGTCGTATGTATATGAAAAAGATGAAGAATTTACTATTAGTCTAGTAATTTGGTCAGGCACTGTAGGTCGTGCAGAAATGTCGTTTATTTACTAAGGATTTGTTTTTTTATCATTTTTTTATTTAAAATGTACTTAAAACTTTTACTTTCCACAACAAAAATTGTACAAAAAGTTAATAATAAAGTTAAACATGTCAAATCGGTTAAACTACTTTAGGATAAAACTAATGTCGCCATATATATATATATATATTACTACAAGAATTCATATTCATACGATTTTCCAGACGCGCATTCTATAATCCATTCACGATCATTATTTGTTAATGGTAGCAAGATTTCGGATCTGAAAACAGTAGCACAAGAAAGCTGTTAATCTATAGACAAAAATGGAGGGTTTAATTTTGCCGATATGTACTTTTAATAACAAGGAGGTAAACTGAGTGCTGTCAATTTCCCTTCATTTCTGTGAGGAACAAGTTTTTAATAAAAGCAAAAACATTTTTTGAACACATAGGAGAAATTATTAGAGTATTTTAATTTATAAAGTATGTAATTTGCAGTATACAGTAAAAAGAAATCCGAACCTGAGCGACACCTTCGGTTCTAACTGACGTACAAAGAACAGAAATGTGAGATTTATTTCCCTCATGAATGCTTTCTATTATTGTGTTTAGGCCAAATTTCTCTAGGACGACGGGGAAGGGGAAAACTAAATACTAAAGCTCAATGCAAATTTTGAATGTTCAGTAGTAGTCTTGAGTATTCATTTCATATTTCAAATCAGCTTGGAACTACATATATGAATACATTAGATTTCAATAAATAGCTTAGAAGTTGCGAACACTGATAACTGCTAACGCTAATGTCAAAGTGGTATTTAAAAACTTCTTTCTATAACTACAAAAGTATTAAACATATCCCATTATATTTTATTTTTCTAAAAAGCAAAAAACTCAAAAATAACGATAATATTATCTATTGATTATGTATTATTTTCATCTTGGTTAGGAAGTATTAAATTATATTAAAAAAATCGCAAATATATTTTTTTCGTTTGATTCCCTAATTAAAACCATTGAAAGTAAGTTTTGGTTCCTTTAAGACCAGTGGTTTAACAAAATAGTTGAAAAAATAGCAAAAATTGATCTTTCTAACTACTAAGTGTTAGATTCCAGTGCTCTCCGCATTGTGAAATTTGGAAAATGTCGGTTGTGAATTCACTAACACGCTCAATTTTCACGAGTCTGTGGTCCACGGACCAGCGCCGGTCCATTATGCATTAATTTAGTGAAAAATATGCATCCGAAAATGCCGCTAACTAGCTAAAAATTATAATTTTATTACAACATGTAATTTAATGAATAAAGAAACTCATTTATATATATTTCTTCTTTATTTTTGTCTGAAGGTGGTCAGTTTTCCTGATTCCGCCGGTTTGTATGTGTCAAATATTGGAAAATCTAAACTGTTGTTTTCATTATTTTTAAAAGCAGATTTCTTCTCACAGAAACATGAATAGTAGTACAGACTTAACAAATTACAGCTGGGATTCATTTAGCTTTTATGAGAATCAAATAAATAAAGTAAAAATTTTTAAGGTAATTGTTTTTCTTGCATCGTAATTATTTCCATTAATTCATACTTATCGTTAATGCGATTTTAAGAAATGCAATATGTACATAGAAAATTAATAAACAGCATTTGTTATTATACATATATTTTTAGTTCATTAAATATTTAAAGCCTACTATAAGGATTTTTATGTACCATCTTTTTCAAAACTTTTCTAATACTTAACATAAATATTTAAGTAATGAAGTAACACAAAAGTTTTGTGCATTTTAAATCTATACATGAAAGCCATAATAAAGTAAGTGTTATACTATCTGCAAATAAACATACATTTTTTCCTAAAACTTATATACTTAAGAAGCACACTACTTTATTAAAACGTGTTTAGTAAATCAGTGAATAATTTTTTTCAGTTTAATTATAACAACAATGAGTACAAACTCTAATATCTTCCCTACAAAAATATTTGTCCAAATAAAAAGCATACGTTTTCTCATAATAATTAGCTACGAAGTTTTAAATACAAATTAAATTTCTAAACTTTAATTCATTTGTGTAGCCATGCATTTTTTTATAATTATTCTTTTATTGCATTTTATATGTTCATATTATTATATATTTGTATATTAAGGTTATTATATTTTACCTGTTCGTATTATTATGTATCTATATATTAATTTTATTATATTTCATATGCTCGTATTACAATTTAATAAATAATGGATAATGTTCTCTTTAAAGCTGCATTCAGCAACATAAAAACGCAGATATAAGTATGTAAATTTTTGTTCAAGATACATGATCTATTCCAAAGATCTCAAAACGTATATGCAAGACTGAACATTTCAACTTGTATATTTTAAATGGGAAAAAATTCAACAGGAAAACGTTTAAATGCCTGTAAGGGAAAATATTTTAAATTAATTATTGTTTTTCGAAGTAACTATAAAATTTAATAGAACCTATCAAGTATTCCATTTAATGATATTTCATATATATTTGAAAAATATCAAAATGCATAAAAAAACCAATCATTTGTAGATTTTACGCATTTGTGAGAACTACTAATATAATATACTTACTTCATTACTTAGTGAAATGAAAATGTTTCAGCATATATGTCTAAAATTTACAATAATGAAATACTTTAGAACAACAGCACAGACTATAAAAATACCAAGGTCTCAAAACTATAGATCCAATAGTTATAATTTTACTTTTTCGATACATAGCAGTAATTTACTTTGGGCCTCTACCATAACACGTCTCAAAAAGTTTTATTATTATTATTATTATTCGGCATTTATTTCTTTTATCAAAAAATTTAATTTTAGAAGCGTAAATATACATATGTAACTTATGTAATCAGAATATGTATTGTAAATTTATTTTCGATTATCTCAACATTGATTTATCCCGAGTGTTTTCCAAAATTTAATTTAAATTTGGGGTTTATTCCTTTTCTCCCAAACTTTTAATTTTTAATAAAATAAAACAACCTGCATGAACAAAACACAAAATGCATATAAAAGTACATTATTTACCTTTAAAACCCAATACGAAACTGCACTTAGCGGACCGAGTTATATGTCAAAAGTCGAGAGCGGGCCACGTGTTATAAAGTTTTGTCTTCGCTACCTCAACAAAACAAAGTCTAAATTCTCTTAAACTTCCACGAGCACGCGGATACGCTCTCCGCTAGTTTTAGCGCCATCCAACGGACTGAACATTGAATACAATCAATGAACTGGCCATGGTCTCTGGGAAAGATTTCAACGATGCGCACGCAATATTTGGCAAAGACCCGCCTCATGACGTCAGCAAGTGATGTTCTTTAATCAGGGTGCGTAAAATGGGTCACCTACGAGAGTCGTGAAGTCAAAGAATCGATGGGGAGGCGTCTTTCGTGGGCGTCAACGGGGGGAAATTCATAGGGGTCATGCTATACTATATACAACAAACTGCATGACTAATCAAAGAAATCCAGGGAAAACGTTTTTGTTGAAATATCGGCAAGTAGCAAAGCATTCTCTACTTTTTAAAATCTCAATTTAAAAATCGTAAGAGAAAAAACTTTTTCTCCCCCACCCCCAGATTTTTTCGA
This sequence comes from Cheiracanthium punctorium, assembly GCA_038373885.1. NCBI lineage: Eukaryota > Metazoa > Arthropoda > Arachnida > Araneae > Cheiracanthiidae > Cheiracanthium > Cheiracanthium punctorium. Next base: position 137,346 of record JAWZYV010012025.1, read on the forward strand.
GCTAAGTTGTTTTATTAAAGCTGTAGTGCCGGCAAAAAAATTTAAATACATTTCAACATATGCTATCTTCATGTGTTTCAATTTTTCCACGATCTAACAGTAATTTTTTTTTTTTTTTTTAGTCTCATAGCTTTTTTTTTCTTTTATACCAAGTCTTAGGGAGGGGGGGGGGGGTTGATGAAGTATTTAAAAGTTGATTTAAGGAATACTTACGTCTCGAAAATGTTTTTACCAAAATAATATTGATCGTTTTTAAAAGTTTATGGAAAATGATTTGCAAGCACGCCTTTTCTCCATTCGTTATTTGTGATTATGTATAGAGGATGAACAGAGGGAAATGTTCAGCGATAAGTTCTTTATTTTTTGATAACTGAATGCCGGATAGGGATATAAGTGACTTGAATTTCCCAACGCTTTTGTTTTCTCTTTCTACGTCTAATTGGTAGTTTCATTAATAATGTTACACATATATTTAGAAAATAAAATTTTATTTTTCGTAAGTTAAATTACTTTAACACATGAAATTTCGAACTGATGAGTAGTAAAGTTGAAAATCGAAACTGCACAATGATTACATCGTGATGCATACTCTAAAATGAACGTGGGTTACCAAAGACCAGCCAAACACTACATTTGAAACAGTTTGAAAATTAAAAGCACGCAAAATCCAAAGCAGTAGGCAGTAACATCAACATCATTACTTTATGTTTACTTTTAGGGCTACAAGGGGCAAGACAATACGGTTTGCAAAGGATGAAGCCTAGCGATTGATCTCACAGACCAATAGTGATACTTATGTTACAGATAAGTGGAAAGTCACTCTCTGGATAGTTCAGTTATTAAATAACTAAACGCTACTTTACATAATACTGTATCCTTCATTACCTAACATTTCTAAAAAAAAACCATGTATACTCAATGGAAGGAACTGCCTGTCATGGCGCTACTGCGTTTTCCACAGAACCTACGGACTTGGGTATAGAACGATCATCGACGTTTTCTAAAAGAGCTAAAAGAAATTTGCCTGTCAGATGGTGCTGTGAGTCGTAATCATTTCGCTTATGTTTGGCGCATACGTGCGTTGCATCATGATTCGTCGCCATGCGTCGCTGGAGGGCATTTACGTAGCTAGTCATCGAAAGGGTGTGGAGTATTTAGTCGATGATTGTCATATATTCAAGTCCGTGACAGAACCTCTCGAAGTCCAACAGACAGGAGGAGGAGTAAGGAAGAATCCCAAACTGGCACGCTGCTGCGAACCACTTGAAAACAATTAAAAACGATAAAAAATGATGTCGCAGACAGAAGAGCTCGCAGATTCTCCCTCTTGACAAATTATTAACATTCAAAAATATTTAACCTTATAACGATAGATAATATGCATTTATAAAATTCGCAACAATTCAATTGTAGGAATATTCTAACTAAAAATACACAGCAAATACCATTTGAAAGCTTCAATAGGTAGGTAGCATATACAACGTGGAAACACTTCTTTTAAAAATCCCAGATGACATTTTGATGTCTCCGACACCAGTTTTTCCATCTTTTCCGAGCTAAACTTTAACTATTTTCCCTATAAACCATTTGCAACACGGTAAATTTTTAGAAAAGTAAGGATGTAAGTTTGTAATGGGTGGATGGAACAAGTCAGTGCTGCACCGCTGTAAAAGACAGTGATCTTTTCACTTGTCTCTGAAAGAAGAGATTACGTGCCACTTAAAATATATCGTAGAGGAAATTGAATTTTGAGCACTCTTGATACGCACTCATTGTCACTTGCATAAGTTTGACTTCACTTCATTGCAGAAATTATTATTCAGGTGAGATGAATAAAAGATACTCCATCTTAAGTGAGGTTATTAAGAAATTATTTTCCTTAAAACAGTATTCATCTACAATCGTAGACTTTGAAATAATATTACACGAGGTAATCCATTCGTAATAATCTTTAGTAAGGGTTTTGATTACAGAAAATTTATAGAGTTTCCGAAAGTCATTTATTTCAAACCTAGAAAAACGAAATGCAACAAAATATTATGCTGCCAATTTTAAATTGTTAAACTTATCAAATAAGAGTTTTCTTATTTTTGTCTAGCGTTTATATTTAACTAGCTGAAGTACCCGTAATTGAAGGGTCAGCATGTATTGCAGATTTACAAAAAGCATGAATTTTCGTCAGCACTGTTGGAGTACAAAGACGGGAATCAGCATACTTTCAGAAGTATAGAAAGCAATGCTATAACTTCTGTGTATTATTAAAAGATTGCATGTTAGAGAGTAAGAAAGTGCTGGGTGAAATTGCCAATAGAGAAAAAAAATATATTGCCTCCAGAAGCCTTAAAGTGGCTCTCTCCTCAAAAAACAGAAGGGAAATGCAATTTTCGCAAAGTTTTAGAGTTTATTCACATTTTTGAAAAAATTCGGCATCAATTGCTTCAGTTGTTTCCGATCATTTTACTAAATTCCATTTTATTCTCTTAAGCAGTTTTGGAATGATACGAGAACAAACATTTACACGATTCTCACATCATCTCAAAATCTATAAAATATTAAAAACAATTTCGGCATTTTAAGTTCAAACATAATTCCGAATTTCATTCTATTCCATAGATATTTTTCAGCACTGGAACAAACATATAGGGTAAGTCCGGGATAATCGCTGCATTCGGGACAGATGCCGCACCCCTTGTACTTCCTGTAATTGTCGATAGATATTAGTCAGACGCACAGCATAGGTGCGCAATGAGATTTCCTTAACCAATGTATAGCGTAAAGCCATTTCAATATTTTACCTGCAACTTTCAGTCATTATTTTGAGGTAAGCACATGTTTTCACTATCCGAACTTTTAAACACGTTATACTGAAGTAGATTTTTACGCTAATTACGGAATCCATGCATGATTTTGAAGTCAAAACTAAGTGTAGCATCTGTATTTAGAATACTGTCTATATGGTTACGTCATTTTTTGTTGCGAGTTCAGGCAGCTGTGACGTGTGGCATCTGTTTTGTACAAAATGGGATACATTCCGAACTGTCATTCCCGATATACATGTCGCAGTTTCTTTTGCATGGAATGCCGCGTTCAGTAAAATTTAAATTTATCTATTCGTGTCGCTTTTTTTTTATATTACTGAGTTTTTGCCACTGGAATATATTTTCTAGATTTGATTAAGCGTTATTTACTTTTTTTTTTCTTTGCATTTTGTACAGACTAACCAAGTTGGGCATGTTACTAGTCACTAAATGTAATAAATAAAACAATGTCTAACCACTATTTTAATCTTTTCCCCCCTCTTAAATACACTGGTGTTACGTTTGATATATACAATACGTTTGATAATAACAATTGAAATTCAATTTTAAAAAATAAGTATTTAATTTTAGTAGTGAACTCAGTCGCTAGACTAATACATATATCTTAAAACACATAGGTAACTAAAGCAGATTCTTTCAGACGCTTTTTGATACTGTCTGAACATGCCCGTACTCTGGCTGACCAATGAGTAACCAGAATAAAGCCTGTCTTTACACATACAAATGGTATTTCAAAAGACGATTTTTGACACGGTCTGAGCATGCGCGTATTCTCGACCTTAGCTCACTCATAATCTGCTGGACGAAAGATTAATGTGAAAAACCTGTCTCTTAACGTGGATTATCTTGCATTTATTACTTATGATTTTGAGTCAAAAGTAAGTAAACCATGTCTTTAGATGAGTCATATAATGTGCGTAAGACAGAAGGGGATGGAAATTGTTTGTTTTGGGCATTTTCCGTATTCATTTACGGAAACGAAGAGAATCACCTCCTAATTCGACAAAAAATTGTACAGCATGTAGCTGATAATTGGAGCTGATTAAGTTCATTTATTATAGGAGATATTTCTTATGGCGTTACGATTTTTGATGATCAATCTTATGAACAGATTATGTCAACAAATAGGTCATAGGGGAATTATGTAGAATTAAATGCGGCAACCAGAATTTTTAATGTTTTCATTATAGTTCTTAACTCTAATGATGGTAATGTTACAGAATTGGATGTATATACTACAAGGAAAAGATTAGTAAATTTCTTATATGAAGGCAATGGAATTGCGGACCATTAGACATGATTATTTTAAACGTGAATTTGCACGGATCAGCATATACTGGCCAACTTGCTGGCAAGTATTGATTTAAGCCTACTAGTACGTCTCTTTGTACTCGTTTAGTTTTTTATTTTTCATCGCGGCCAAATTCTGCCACCTACGGGCCATCTGCCTTCGGCAACCAGATGGTCCGACCGCTTCACGTCCAGCCTATGCAACGTACGGGCCCCTTTTATAGGTTTCGGTGAACGACCGAATCCAGCGACCAGCTGGTCCGCCGACGGCCTCTTCGCGACCGAAAAGTGCAACCTACGGGCTAGACCGCCTTCGGTGACCAACTGAATGAAAGCACAATAGTTTGTCCGTAATCGTATATATTTTTAAAATTCAATATTGCCCGCTTTCGCGGGGCCATTGCAACAACTGCACCTGATACATGTCCCTTTCTACATGTCTGTGTTCTAAGAGTCGTTTATCCCTAATACCTATGCAGCTACTAAAAACAGAGTCCAGTCGTCGCTATAATAACCAATCTTCCTGCCGCAACGTGAACGCAGAAGAGAAGGAAGGGGATGTTAACGGTGTCAGCCTAACAACTACGTCTTTGATTTTATTTTTTAAAAATTGAGTCGTGATTCAACGACTCAACTCTGAACTCTAGAATTTCTTTCTGTTTTCTGACAGAAAGAAATTCTAAAGTTAAGAGTTGAGTTGTTGAAACACGACTCCAATTAAAAAAAAATAAAATCATAGGCGTAATCGTTTGACTAACACAGCTAACAGAGGCACGAAGTCTACCTGGTCGGCAATTTTTTTAAGCCAATTTTCGCGGGACAGCGATGTTGTTAATTCGGGCTCGTAATCATAGATTTAGGACAAAAACAAAATAAACGACACCAAAACAATAATAAATTAAAGCTATGATCCAACAACGTTGAAATCAAAATCTATTAAAATAAGTTTTCACAAAAAACACTACATTTAAACACCTTTAACGTTTAAAAATACTGCGGTTTTCCAAATTAAGAGAACAATGGCAACTTTTTAAGAAGTTAAAAAAAATTCCACAACAATGAATCAAAATTAAACAAACGCTTATGGATTTACGACAAAATCAAAACAAATGTCCCAAAACGATCTAAATAAAAGTTGCGATCCAACAGCGTTGAAATCAAAAATCATCCGGTTAAACGAATTCAAAATTAAACAAACGCTTATGAAAAAAACATATGCCACCAAAGCAATCTAATACTCAATTAAACACTTCAAAAATACTCAATTAAACACTTCAAAATTAAACAGACGCTTATAGATTTATGACAAAAATAAAACAAATGCCACAAAACAGTCGAAATAAAAATTACGGTCCGACAACGTTGAAATCAAAATCCATCCGGTTAAACGAATTTTAAATTAAATAGACGCTTATAACAAAAACAAAATAAATGTCACCAAAACAATCTAAAACAATCAAACACCTGTAAAATACAATTTCACGAATGTCACGCCGTTAACATTTAAAAACACTCCGGTGAGAGCATTGAAGAAAAAAAAAGGAAAAGTGACTTCCAAAAACAACAACAATAGATGTTTACGTTCTCATTTGAAAGAGTGTTGCCACTTTCTAAAATAGTATTCCTACAAATAGGTGTTTAAGTGTTGTGCAAACAAAATTTTACACATTCTGAATAAATTTGCCCAAAATCTATCAAAATTTTTCAGTTAAATAGAACTTAAATATTAAATAAAACTGTCCTTGCATTGCTTGTCAAGCAAAAGGAGTATTTTCGCCAGTTTCTATAACATCATCTAAGCGAAGTACGCCAGAGATTAGGTTCCGTGATTTTTTTTCAAAGAATCAAGGAATGAATTAAGTAACCTCTGTGTATGTTGTTCGGTAGTTTACTTTTTTAAGGCATGATATATCGCTAGATATGTAGAGTTGAAAGTAACTGCAAGTTAAAAAAGGTTCATTTTTTTGGAGATCTTTCGAGCTGTATAAAAGTTTGTGCTTTTAGCTAGAGATTCTTTTTCCAATGGCCGACCGCTGGCTTGGAAGGCTTTGGCCACAACGGGTCGGAATTGTTGGCTACTTTATCATGGGGACACCTATTAGGTGGACCAACCAGTGGCGGCTCGTGGGATACAGCAAGTACAGCCGGGCTGCACTTGAAATTATCAGCACATACTTTAAAATAATTTATTCTACTAATTTTTCTAAATTCAGATTAGAATTTTGGAATTCCTACGGTAAATTAAAAAAAATCTCAAAAAAAAAAAAAAAAACCGTATTGTGGCCGGATCACTCATTCAGAGAAAAAGCACTTTAATCTTCCCCCAATTCAATTGGGAAAATCTTTGGTTCAGCCCAGAGCGCTGATAAGAAAATTGGCAGCACCGTTGCCATGACAACGATTACGTAAGCAGTCCCTCCGGCATAGGCTATAATGGGGATACGCAAAGACTCAGCTCATCAAAGATTTTGAAACGTCGGCAGCACTTGAAAGAGCGCGGTGAATTCGACCCACTGATTGGCTCGAGAAGTGAGGGAGGGGGTAAGGAGAATATATGTTCGGCAAACTCTCGACTTTATATTGCTGAATTTATCAAGAAGGTAAACCTGAATAGACGCTTATGAATGGACAATTACCCATCAAAGCAGTATTGTTTTTAAGTAAGCAAGAACTAGCATTTAGAGGACATGGCGAGCGAGAAAATTCTTTAAACATGGGAAATTTTAAAGAGCTTTTAAAATTATTGATATCTGAATTAAAACAACGCCTTTTTATGAGGTCATCACTGACTGATTCGCAAGTTTAAAAGAAAGGAGGATTCATTTGACTTATAAAAAATAAGTAAGTTTCCTTTTTTTTTTTTACTTTTCTTCTCAAGTTATCGTTACAAAAGAAAATTCTAAGGAAACTTCGAATCAGACACGGATTAATGCAATTTTGAGGATAAGAGCGGCTGCTTGAAATTTATGTCCATTTTATGGAAGTAAAATAGGATCTCTTACATTTTTTATGTACTTTCTTTTTTTCCCTCGGTGAGGGCTAATCCGCCAGCTTTCGAATTCAGTAACAAAGATTTTCCATTCCTGTCCGGAGGAAGGGGGTGGGGCTCATATGCTTCCGGCTGCACTAACAGTTTTGACCACGGGCCGCCACTGGGACCAACGTCGGCCCCTATGAAGTGACGGACAAATGACAACCACGCCCAGTCGGGGATCGAACCCCGACCGCCGGGAGTTGAACTCGAAACCGTAGTGCGGTGCTTTAACCACCATACAATCCGGTTGGCCCTTTTAATTAGAGATAAAAATATCGTTTTTATCAAAATTTCAACATGGCCCTATATGCACCGCGAGCGATGAGTCGATCTCGGAATTGTGACAGTCACGGCTTTTATTATTAAGATATATTATTTCGTTCTGTTCTTAGGACAGGTGCGGCATAACTCCCATCCGAGAATGGCATCTCACCCTGAATGTACAGGTGACGCACCACAGTGCAATGTTTTAGAAACAAATAGTTAAAAAAATGGAAATTATTATTTTTATTTATTTTTTCGCGGTGTGCGTGTTTTATATTCATCATTAAGTAACACAGCCTGATTTATTTTACTGCATATGCACCATGGGATTACCCTACACAATTTTCACAAAATCTCAAAATCTATAAAAACTTTTGAAGTACTTTGACGTCTATAGTTTATGTGACCACCTATGATGATGCTACATTTTATTTCGTTCTCTTCAGAGGTTTATACTTATATTACAACAAATATTTACACATTTTGAATAGATTTTCAGAAAATCTCAGAATCTTATCGAAATTTTTAAAAAAAATGTCGACTCCTTATAGTTTAAGTTGAGTGAACGCCTATCATGTCAACAAATTTCATATCATTCGATTCAGACATTTTTAAGTGATGCGCGAACAAAAAAAGTTTCACGGACAGAATCACAGAACGACGGACATTCAAACTTTTTTTTTTTTTTTTTTGACTGTCATACTGGGTTCCCGGGTGAATAAAATAGATAGAAATTGCTAAATTCTTTTAATTTAAAGCAATGTCATTGTATTTATACAGATATTAGATTTCACTCTGTTTCTTAGTTCATTCCCTTCTTTGCATTCTACAAACAGAATACGTCTTCTTAAAATCGTCATTAACTGTTTAAACTACACACCTACCCAAAGCAACCAAACTTTTAAAACCTTTTACCGGATGAGAGGAAATTTTCCCCTTTCCCCTTTTCAAGACAGGTGGTAAAAATGAACAATTGCTATTGGTTCTCAATCCTCCTGGTATAGAAAATGTTTAAGCTTAGACCCCCATCTATGTTATATTTTAAAAAAGTTGTCTCACTAGTTTCTTCTTTTCTTTTTCGGTCCTTCATGGTGAATAACAAAAGAAAAAGGGAGGGGGTTTATTGGGCTTTTAATAGCTTTTAAAGGGCGGGGTGGCACTGAAGAGAAATGCTTCTGACCTTGATATGGGAGAAAATTCGAATCTGACTTGAAGTTTTCACGGCAAGTAGTTTATATAGAAATATTCTGAATCTTTATTGTCTTTTTTTATTTATTTATCCCCGGAAAGATTTTTCAAGTCGGGTGCAACTTTTACTTCCAAAGAGTGTTCAGAAAGAGATATTCTACTTCATGAAGTGCGAGAAGGCTTTTTTTTTACCAATTTCAGCTGGTCGAATTTTCAAAGAGCTTGCGAACTAAAAAGCTCAAAAGTTGTATACGCATTTGCGTATATCTAACGACAAATATACAATTCATAGGATGCAAAAGAAAATACGATCATGGAAATGGGCAGAATTTTATAGATGGAGGAATTTTCTAAAGTGGTTGCATATTAAGATTTCTACAGAAGCAGAAAGATATCTGGAGCTCCAGTCGGTGTACTAGTAATAGCTTTATATAAATGTTTTTTAAGCCTTTCTTTGTAAAAGTACTAGCTTGAATATTCTTTAAGATGCTGATTGAATTAAGCCTCAAAAGCATTTATAGTATGTTTTTCTATACTGCAATATGCTTCAGCAAATAGAACCCATTAACGATTGAAGACAAAAACCTTTGTTAGATATAGAATAACGTAAATTTCCATCTTTCAAACAAAGATTTCATCGCAAGACCTCAAAAGAGTTTTTTATTAGCTTCTACAGGCCTCGAGAAATCACTCAAAAGAGGTTACATTGAAATGGGAGAAAGCTTTTGTACTGTCACAATAAAACGTTTAATTCAACATGATTAAGCCTTTATTAGCCTGTTGCGACTGTGGGTTTCAAAATGTAGTCTAACACTGAAGACTTTCATTTGAAGGCAGTGTAATTTAAAATTTTAAAGGTTTTGATTTTATGAGACCGAAACAAGGCATTCAATTCCATACAAATATATTGATCTTCATTTAAAATATCGTACGACGACATTTGACAAAACGTGAAATTCTGTGAGTAAAATTACCAGCAGAATAAATATGATGTTTTCTTAATACGCTTAAAAATAGGAATAAAATAGTAATAAAAATGTAATAAGTGGCGCTGATTAGGAAGATCATAAATAATGCCTTTTGTGAGAGTTGTAAATCGGATTTAGTTTTAATGTTGTTTTAAAGATTCACCGTACTTTCCAATTAAAATGGGCAATGAATACTTCAAAACGGTAAATGGAAGTTTAAAATGTTCATATATAACTTCAAATCCTTCCCTACCTATTTTTCATTTTACAGAACTACCCGTACGTAGATCAAGTAAATCTAAAAAGAGAACATTTTTAGCCCACAATTGTTTCAACTCTGCACCCTTTTCTTTTCGTTTCCATGATCTTTAAATATTCGGTTCAAATGATGAGGTTATCTCACATATGCTCTTATTCAATCCGCTTTACATTTTAAGACATGATTAATTTTTTTCCCTTCTAGATCCAATCTTTAATAAAGTATGGAAAAAAACGAAAAATAAATAAGCAAGGTTTAATTTTATTATGGAATAAGTATATAAAAGTCCTTGAATAATAAAGGCAACATGTAGAAGGAAACTCTAAATTAAGTTAAACCTTACGTTTTCGCATTTTTATTAGAGAAACTTTATGCATAAAAAATACATTTATATTCCATTCTTATTACTATCTTACTTTTCACAATGTTACTTCAGATTTAAAATTTGCATTTAAAATTCTATTTCCGCAGTTTATATTACATTATATTGCTGATTGAAAACAGCCTCAAAAAGCCAACATCTAGTTTTGATTTGGAAGATATATATAGAAAAAAAAATAATAAAATCCAAACGTTTCCAAAGAATAATGTAGCTCTATGATGTTCCTTAGACTTGCTTTATATTCATGAATTCAAACGTGTTTTGTGTACTAATGCAAACACGTTAGCAACACGCGGAGAAAATTAGTCAAATCCAAGGGCTACATGTTATATATATTTTTTTTTTCCCCAAACAATGCTTTCGTTCCTCAGTACTCAGAACTTTGATAGAAGAATTCATTCTCACAAAATGCACAAATTGTTTGTTTATGCAATAGGGGTGTCAAATTTCTAGAGACTTGGATCACTTTAGATCCTCCGTTAAGACATTTTCTCCAGTAAAAATATTGATTTAATTTTTGATATTTTGAAATGTCTGTCACGTAAACTTCCAAGATTCCTTCACTCGTATATCGATTCGTTCTGTGAAGAATATATCTAAATATATATATGAATCTAATACAATATGCTTTAAAATATCAGAATTAACTTTTGGTGTACAAAGTAACTAACAAATTGCGAAGTTTATCATTATCAATGTATTATTTGTTCATTAAATGAACATAATTACTGTTTTTAGAGAGTAAAATCATTTATTCTGCTTATTGTATAATCATATAAGGCAAAACTCAGCTTGCATGACCTAATAACGTCAGTTTTTTTTATTAGTTATATAACAAAGATGGTGTAGTTTCATCCAACCAGTTGCTCAATTTCTTTTCTCCGAATGCACTTAACCACATAAGCATTCGATAAAAAAAAGGCACAGAGTGATGGCCATTTTATTGTGGGAGCAACCAGTAGGGACGGACAAGTTGACACCCAAGCCAGGAATCGAACTCGGACTTAAGGTATGTTAGAATGGAGTGTTAGCCACAGCTCTCCCTGACCAGCCAGCGTTACCCCTACAAAGGGATGGAGGAATTACCAATCAAGCCAAGTCGAGAATCCATCTAATCTTAGATTGTTGTGCTCTAATTTTCATGCAATCTGGGACAGCATTTTTTAATTCTGGGGGGTCTTTTAAAACAATACCTTTAATTTTTATTGCTAGAGAATTAATATTGCGTGTTTAGAGATTCAAAGCAAGCATGAATTTTCGTATTGTGATATTAAAAACAAAAGAAAGCCAGAAATTAATCAACGACAAAAAATGTTATTTTGAAATGATTTTGTCAGCATGAAATTTTCTGAACATTTATAAAAGAAAGAGACACTTTGAAAAGAATAACATCATAGTTACTTATTTTCTCCTTTTTGTAATAAAAGGAATTTAAGAAACACATTGCAAAAGTACTCTTCTAAAAAGCATTGTCTCTTTACCGTGCGTATGGTATTAAAGCAAGTTATTTGTGAATATTTATTTTTTTATGATAACATGCAAACTATGCAGTGTAAAAAATTACAAATTATACAACATATGAGCTCAGTCAACATAGCTCAGCTTCTAGAAATCTTACACTCCATAATGAAAATAAACATTTATGGCAGACAGATTCCCCTATATTTAACAGAGATACATTTCTGGGAAACAACTTATATATTCGCAAATAGCATTTATATCCGATGATTTGAGATTACACCCTACAATACCCTTCCAGTTGGGGAAAAGTGCATAAGAGTGACCTCATACATTCTAAAAAGTAAAAGACCGTGCATACTAAAGGACAGATTCGCGGAACACATGCTTTGCGACACATCACAGGGCAATGCACTGGGAATGGCGACATTTTTTTACGTTTTCTTGAATGTCGTGATATTTGTCCCCCTCCCCCCCGTCACATACCTTAACCCTTATAAGCCTGATTTTGAAACAAGTTCGCTGCCGATCCACGAGTGTAAGCTAAATTTACTGCATCAGTTTTCTGAATAACTAATTAATTTTTATAAAAACACGCAGTTTGAAAGAAATATCCAAAATTTTTATTATTCACCACACGAATCATTTATTATTAAAAACTATATATTATATGTGAAATTGAGATAAAAAATATGGTTTTTACTCTAATCCGGCAGTGAAATTCCCGTATCAAATTTCAAACTCAGGGCATTTACGGGTTAAGCGACACTGTACAGTGACAGTATAGAGCCTGAGAAACTTAATGGGAACTTTTAGCTTCGGCGTTTTCTTTTACTAAAAAAACCTGGCACCTAAAATACTTTGGTATTTAACGGGAAAGAAAATGCATGTCTCATGGTATAACACTACAAAGGCATTGATTTTACCAACTTGCCAGGTCTATGCACGCATACTAAAATTTCATTGCATAGTTCAAATACAGTCAAGCTCGTTTAACAAAATAACCTTTTTGCCACGAAAAATTATTCGATTTTTATAAAAAGTTTAAACAAGATACTTCTAAATTTTATCAGATACAAACTATAATGGGAGGCGATTATTAATCCACTCATCAATAATTTTAACATGCTTTATTTTCTGAACATTCAAATTGAACCTCTGCATTAATTATCAAAATTTGAGAAAGTTTGTAACAGTTTTATGGAAAACAGTTTCAAAATACACACAAAAGCTTTATATTATGTATTCTTTTTATTTTGCATTCCTTACAAATTTTCTAGAAGCAAAAGTATAGTGTTTGAGATGTTTCAATTAGTAAATGAATATTCATGCGACATTACCCCTGCCGTAAACATCTTTATGGAATGGGGAATATAAACGACCACTTCCCAACTACTTTTAGCACTATTTTAAATTTTTAAAAGATATATAATATAAATGTAGAAGGAAAGAAGTTTTTAAAATCCCAAACTATTAGAATCTAAATATTTTCAGTGATAAAGTCATGTGTAAACATACAATAAAAATGAAAATCTTTTCTCGAGCTGCTGAATAATTTGAATATTCCATTACTCAAAGATATTTAAATGGAATGAATTTTGTTATGTATACATTTCATGGTGTTATAAGATTAACAATTCTTATGAAGTGTTCATCTCACCAAGTAAAACTTTTTTATTTCACTGTTTATTAAAAACATCAACCACCAACTACATAAACATTAGTTGAGAAGTGAATATTATTTTTTTTTGTGTAATCTTCCAATAAATTTGTAAACTCTTAACTAATGAAATGAAATAACTCGTTTATATAGAGTGTTTCAAAATTCTTGGTAAAAAATGTAACGGTTGGTATAGAGACACAAGGTTGTTCAGAATCACATAGCAATGTGCGGTCGGAAACGTCGTCTTCATATATCCGTTAATAATTATTTTGAAAGAAGTGCTGAAATAATCCTCTAGTTTCTTAATCGCGTTTAATAAACAATGGATCTTTCTCCGAGAATCTCATGAATGAATTTGCACAGTATAATAATAGTGCATTGTTTTTGACAAACTGGTCGGAAAGTTGGTAATTACTTCAACATTTCTTTTAAAGTGATTATTAATGGATATATGAAGACCATGTTTCCGAACACACATTGCTATGTTTCTGAATCGTTTCAGAGCCTCTCTATCACACCTTTCATTTTAAATTAAAAGTTTTGAATCACCTTGTATATGTTGAAAATGTTTGGTTATAATAGAGTTAGTCATACGTTTATTCATGTGGATATTATATTTTATCAAACTCCTGCAATATAAATTAATATATGCTCAAATAATTAAACATGATATTTACCTGACTTGCACATATTTGATTAAAGTTTAAATTAAAAAATAAAAACAAATTCTTCACAAATGGCCTGCTTATATATTCTTTGAAATATATATTTTTTGTTTGAACTAACACTTCTAAAAAGTAAAAATTCACTTAGGAATGCAATTTGGGTATTGACAGCAGATTGACGTCATGCCTTTTACTATGCATAGAAAGTTTATTAAGTTCTTAATAGAAATAACTGTTCTTTAACTTTCATATTTTCTTTTGGATGAAACAAGAAGCCCAGTTTGTTTTCAGCCTGTGCATTCTAATCAGTAGTTATCTATTTAAAAATTATATTTTCTAACTTTTTGGGATCTTGCATTTTAAGGTTAAATATCATCAACCTTGTTTCTTTTATTCTTATTATTTTTTATCATCATTATCATCACAATTATTTTATTCCACTGCAACTAATAAATCGTGAATAAAATTTGTTACTTTTAGCTGCAGAAGAAGAAAACTTAAAAAATATGAAGATTTTTTTCTATCGTCATAGTATTTCTATCTGTGGGATTACTTTAAACATTTCAATTATTTTTATGAAATGTCAAAAAGATCTGCCTGGAGAGTAACAGAGTTACACAATTTAATTCTAATCTCAATACTTTTTTTCAACGCAGAATATAGAAAAATAAAGAAGGAAAGACTTAATTTTTTGGGGGATTTTAAATATTTAACAACACAGGACTTTAAATACTTAAGACATGCCACTCAAACAAAAATCACGCACAAATGAAAGTGACGGGTGTCATCATTTTCTTGTTTAACATTTTCGCTGCAGTAAGATTTGACGAATATGTATTTTCAAATTGTAAAACGTAACTGTCGGAGAACGAAAACATTTGTTATAAAACTTGTGTGTTAAGGTAAGTTAACTAACACTTCAACATCCTTTTGGGAGTGACTGTTAATCGGTGTACAGAAAAATAATGTTTTCTTTCCGGCGTTGCTGGGTCATTCTGAATCCTTTCTGAATCCTTCCTACCTTCTTTAAGAGTCTGTCTTCGTATTTTTGAGATACCCGGGGTGTGAAAATTCACAGAGCGATTTGTAACTCTTGGGAAAAAATGCTAGGGGTGGTAAAGGAAAGTAGATGGGCCAAAATCGCATAGCGATGTAAGGTTTGAAACATTGTTTTCATATAATCACTTCTGTTAATAATCACTTATAAAAACGTGTTGAAGTAGTAGTGAACTTTACGACCAAGATTTGTCAAAAAAGTAATGCATCTTTCACAGAAAGCACTTGACTATATATAATCCCCCTCCCCAAGAGTTATGAATCACCCTGCATCCAACTTCTGAATTTAGATGAACATCTAAATTGACTGTGTACATGCGGTGGACGTGCACGTTAAAACCGTGGTTCCGAAAGTCCTCTCAGTGGTCGCTAGCAGTTTCCGAGGGTTTCCAATATTCAGAAGTCGTTTACCTTCTGATGAGTATCCACGTTGCAGCGGGAAATTCTGGGAAGGGCGCATGCAGCTCTAAATGACACATTCAGTGACGTGAGCTGTTCTGTCCTGGCATACAAACATCTAAATTGAGAGCGGTACTTTGCAAAAATACATGATTTCTTCTGAAGGTTAGAACAGTATACAACAATTTTTCAAAACAACTTCATATAAATTCATTAATTTTAACTGACTCTGGGCTATTCTCTCTTATTTAGTTTTCCTTTCTTTTTAAGACTGAATAATATAAGAAGGAAGGAAGAATCGGAAGTAGAAATATGAAACGTAAAGTTCTAAGAAGTACAGAATGTTACAAAGCTTTCTGAAATAAATTCAGGTATTTTAGAATTCCTTAAAATTCTCTCCTGAGGTTCTGAAAAAATAAGCTGTTTTTGCAGGCTTTTTTTTATTTTTATTTTTTCGTAAGCCACATTTATACTAATACAAATGCCAAGATGAAACTTGGAAAGTGTTTCAGATGTAATATCTTCTTTTACACTCTACAAAAGATTTTGCCCCAAAAGACAATGCCCTGAATTTTACTCTTGAGACTTTTAAAGTGTGATTTTACTGTGGATGATAGATGGTTATTTTTCCCTCTTTGAAAAATGAAAATGAAACGATGAAATGAAAATGAAATGTGTACATATATATATATAGTGTGTGCGTGTGTGTGTGTGTCTGATAAAGTGTACAGTTTATACTATCGCGATTTTCGTTTCACATTTTAAAATTTAGATTAAATAGGAAAAATACATATATATGTATATATATATATATATATATATATATATATATCCCAAATTTAAAATAGGAAATAGTACTCGAATTATAGTACTCGAATACTAAAATAGGAAATAGTACTCGATTATAGTACTCGAATACTTTGCATTTAGATTGCATTTAACATTACCGTAAAATGATTTCGATTCGAATATAAAACCCGCTGTAATTTCATACATTCAAATGTTTTCACGGCGGTAAAGCAAATGGCAGAAATGTTAAAAAATTTGAATTTGAAAACAGTATCGAGATACAATTGTTTTTTTATGGAATGGAACAGCATTAAATTATTATTATTATCATAAATTCAATTTTATCATCACAAAAAATGCATTTTATAAATTTTAAAAGACCAGTATTGTCCTAAATGTATTTACAAGAGAAAATCTTGAGAAATAAAACTTTTAGATTCCAATGAAAGAAGATTTATTTCTCCTTCTTTTAGGAAAATATTGATTGAGCTAAAACTTCGGCATTTCAGGAATAGAGAAACACTATTAGATAAGTAA
Organism: Cheiracanthium punctorium; assembly: GCA_038373885.1. NCBI lineage: Eukaryota > Metazoa > Arthropoda > Arachnida > Araneae > Cheiracanthiidae > Cheiracanthium > Cheiracanthium punctorium. Next base: position 154,117 of record JAWZYV010012025.1, read on the forward strand.
AATTAGAAACGGAAAATATTAGATGTTTGAGGAAAACTGCAATTTTAGAAAGCATGTAATTTGCGAAATACATGCATTCTAACTTCAGGTTTATATATATTTTTTAATTATTTTTAACATCGTTTTCCAAACTAAATTTCAGTTTCTTCTTTGATATACGCATATGATATATATATTTTTTAATTTTCCTAATTCTTTATCTTTACTTCGTACATTTCAAGATGGGAGTTCTATTATATAAATTGAGTTTTATTTCGTTTAATATCGGAAAGTAACGCAAAATTATAACAGTATTTTCAACAATTACTAATTCAACTATGTGTTTAGAGTATAATAAAATAACGCAAAATTACAAATGTAATTTCAGCAATTACTAATTTAAATATATGTTTAGAGCATAGGAAATTGACATTGCAATGTATTTTACATGGCAAATTCTTACGAAGATTTGATAATAGTATTTTAAACTTATTTATCTCGAAACTATAAAATTATTGATTTCCATTTAATATGTTTTTCTTGATGCACATTTATTATAGATATAAGATATTAAGTTAAAAATAATAAGAATAAAAAAATAAGTAAAAATACAGTTTTTAAAAGTAAAACCTTTTTATTCTGGAACCCTAAAGGGCATAAAATAAAAAAATTATTCTTGGAAAGATATTCTATAAATGAATAAAAGTTTCACAACTAAGAAAAAAATAAAATAAATAAATAAGAAAATAATAATTTGAGAAAATTATAGATATTCCACTTTTGCAGGAGATGAAAAATTTTAAATGCTCAAAATATTTTAAAAAGCATTCGAGACATTTGAAATAGAGGGATTAATGACTAAATCAATGCCTTACAAGCCTTACAGTTGAAGTGGAATATTGGTCTCGAATGCTTTTTAAAATATGTTGAACATTTAAAAAATTTTTATCTCTTGCAAAAGTGAACTATTGATAGTTTTCTAAAAACTTTTTCTTAGTTTTGAAACTTTCATTCGTTTATACCACATCTTTGCGAGAATAAATTTTTATTTTATGCTTTTTAGGGCTCCACAATAAAAAGCTTCTACTTTTAATTTTTTTTTTTTTTGAAAGAGCGGATGCTCATCAAGCATTCCTCATTACTAAGGCCCGAAGTACTGGCCATTCTATAATGGGAGCACCCAATGTCCGGTCAGCGCTACCTCCTATGAAGTAACAGAGAAATTAACACCCATACCCAAGATTCGAACCCGGACCCAAGACGTTACAGAAGGGTTCTTTAGCCTCTACACCACCTAGGCGAGTTTTTAAAAAATGTGTTAAAACTTGATCTGAAAATCTTAAAACTTGACTATTGCACCATGGAACCCTCTTCTTTGTCGGGGATTGAACCCGAGCCTCCTGAGTGAGAGCCATGTATTCTATCCACTACGAGCCATGAGCCATGTATTCTATATGTATTTTATCGAAATGAGATTCGGCAAAGGTTTCCATACTTCTAACTTCTATAAAGTGAAGACGCCTTGTTTTTAAGCATGACACGGTGACAGAAAGACAAAATACAATCTCATTAAAAAGCTTCTAAACATGATGCCACAACCAGATTTTTACAAGCTGCCTACGACTAAGAAACATTAATTATGAGCTTTTAGAATTCATTTTGAAATATTGCAGATATCAAATTCATTTTGAGCTAATTTAAGATTAATTATGATTAATTAATAATAAAAAATTGATTTATAGAGACATTAACAATATTCTTTTAAATTTTTAAATAAAATATTATCTGCAACAGTTTTTTTTTTCTTAAGTTGAACTTTGTTTTGAATGCCAATAGTTTAGATAAAAATAATAACAGAAATTTATCGAAGTACTGCTGTTTACAAGACTTTTTTTTTCTAAACCTTTTTTAAAAATAGTAGTTGATTTAAATTCGCGCTACAAAGCTTTCAAGTCTTGTGCCGCATAACGGAGTATTTGTTTACGTGCTCGGCCAAAAGTTTCAACTGAAATCTTACGCAATAAAATGTAAGTATTATTATATTCCCAATACGCAGTCGTAACCAACTAAATAACCAAAAATGTGAACCGGTGCAAATGAGTTATCGCATCGCATGTGTATCTCGTGAAATCAAGCATCAAACGATTACAGAAGGTGTGGGCCAGAGGAACAGCTTGGTTTAATGTATACTTCAATAGCTTTAAAGAAACAATGTGTAGGTAGAGTATGCGGCGGGAGCCCGTTTAGAACGCGAAAACTCTGCGTGGTAGAATGAGGCGGCGCAATCCAACCGAGCCAAAAGGTACACGCTTAACCGGCCTTCAATTTGCCGGGTGTTGTCTGTTGTGTGCGCGGCAGTGACCTTGTGCCGCCACACTACTCCCCCCCCCCCTAGAGTCGGAGGCTGAGGAACGATGTTTCAAGCGTTATGGAATGTTGCCCCACGTTGTGGACTTTGTGAGGTCGCTGTCACTCGTTGTAGACTTTTGTGTGGTGGCTGTGACCGTTGTGGACTTAGTTGCGGACGTTGGGAGGCCACTGTCACTCGATGTGAACTTTGGTTCCGCTCGTTGCGGACTATGAAAGAGCCGAGCGAGAGATGGAAGGGGTCAGTGCTGGCGCCATCTGTCACTAAAGGCGAGAAGGAGAATGCGTGTTCGTAGTCTGGATCACCAATGCAGAGAGAGCGTGCGGCAGGAGCTGGTTTAGAACCCGAGAACTCCACGTGGTACAGTGAGGTGCAATCCAGCTTAGCCAAAAGGTATCCGCTTGACCGATCTTCAGTTGCCGGGTGCTGTGTGCGAGGCGGTGATTCCGTGCCGCCACAAGTGTAATTAGTTACATAAGAGTAAGGGCCTTAACTTTTGCGCGAAAACTTTCTAGATAAAAAATAGTAATTATGAAGTCGGCCATTTAATACACAGGGTGTAAGTTAAAGTATAACCCGAATCTGAAGTGCTTCAATTACAAATTTATAGAAATTACAACATTTTTTGACAAAAGAAATGAAAAATAGCATATTAAAATTGCTAAAATTATACAATAACTACTCTCCAGAAAAAGGGAAGTTTAGTGTTAAGTCTCCTCTTGAATAATTTTCGTACACATATTGCTTACAAACGATTACCCCCGATTTGTCGAATTCGTGACATCAAAATAATGTCAAACTCACTTTCAATATGTAACTTGCCATTCAATTTCTTCACTCTATTTACTCTCGGATATCAAAGAAGCTCTCCAGAGCTGAAAACAGCGAAGAATCGCTAAAATTCACGGAAACTGGTGTATTTTCAAATTTCTCATTTAACCGATGTTTATGTTTTGTTTCTACTACGGTATATCTCTGCAGAATTTCAAAACCGATCAATACATGCATTTAGGAGTAAACGTCAAATACACACACACAGCCACATACTCGCATTCATCCATTTTTACTGATACACGCATTTGAAAGCTACGAAGTAGAATTGTGTCCTACACTCCTCTTTTTAGTTCACGGCCTTGTTTTTTCGAAAAAGAGGTGACAAATGATCATTAAACAGGCATAATTTTATGCATTTCTTGATGTCATTTAATTTGCTCCTAAATGCTGTAACTTCTTTGTAATTGTTGGTCTTCAAAGTTGAGATAGTATTTATGTACAACTTGCATTTTATTACTTGTGTAATCCTTAAGATTTGAATGCCCATAAATTATTCAGCGATTTCTATAAAACTGCTGACACTTTTCCAAGAATTGATAAGATCCCTAAAGATTGATTTTTTTTATTGGTCACGTTGAAAATCTATTGCAGCAATTTGCTTTTAACCAAGGGAAATTTTCTTATGTAACGCCCTTTACGAGTGTCAGCTTCTAAGTCATTGCAGTAATAGGTAGATGAAACATTCGCCACTCCTAATTTCTTGATGGAAGCTACGATTAAAATGAACGTATATAAGACATTATTAAGGAAAATTACTTAGATCACTCAAACAGTAAGTGCTTGCTATTTAGGTTTGTGGTTGTTAAAGTTAATGTCGGTTCTCCTATGCTAACACTCATCGCCACTTTTCAAATTTGTTAGATATTTCTGACTTGATTCAATTTATATAATCTAAACACGTAAATGACGAAAAGCATCTGCAAATGTTTGAAAAATGAATTAGTAAGAAAATACGCAATGGATTTTCTAAAGAAATTAAGAAAAGGAAAATTTCATAAATTTGCTCACACCATGTAATTATACTAGAATGTATTTATACAGTGTTATTTGCGAAGGAAGTTTAAAAATACTATCCTAAGCACATTCTTGAAATGTTTCATGAAATTTCGTATCCCGGATTTCTTTTTTATATTTTTAAGTGATAAATGCTAGAATGTTGTGCGTATTTAAAACAGAAAGTTTGAAGTTATCTCGGAATATATTATTGGTCAAAGTTTATCTGAAAGGAAATCTTAATTTTTATGTAATTTTTAATTTTTTGCTGTAAACAGTTGATTATTTACCGAATTTAGACAGCAATATTAATGACCATAATAAAATAAGTTTCATTTTAAAACTATTATGTTGCTCAGCTCATAAGGATTGCTAACAGATTATTTCATACAATTATACAGATTATCAGTATTTCTTAAAGCCCATTCAATCTATGCTTATCGTAACACTTCAGGGGAATTTGTTATCATGTTTCATCTTCCATGTAAAATGTATTAGCGACTTTCATTATGCATTTAACTGTTGAATCACTGTGAACGTGAAAAATACCGAGCATGAGGTTTTAACTATCATAATGTGACTTTGTATTGTTGGGTTTATCTATAAAAAGACAAATTCCATGTCACTTGAAAAGGTGCTTTCAAGGTATGTCTTTAAATACGGGCAAGCTGAAGTCTAAGATAAAATCATTCCAACATGACAACAAAAACTTGTGGGAAAAGTTCGAGCTTTGTGTAGTCTGAAAAATAATGCTATATATATTGATAGCAATATATTAATTTTTTTTTGTACCGTGCAATTTAAAATTTGTTCCAATACCTTATAACAATCCCTATTAAAATTATGTACGCATCATAAGAGATAGTTATTTTTCATTCACAGTGCTGAGAAAATGATTTAGTTTAGCATTTTTTATTGCCTTTAAAATAATTTTCTAAATCCGTAGTTGTGAACACATTCTTTTATAATTTTTTCTTTTTTTATTATAAAAGAAGATGTCTGCATCTGTTCCTGTCTGTCGGTGGCGTTATAGACAAACGGTTACGCTTAGATATACCAAATTTGCTAGAAAGAAAGTTCTAAATATTGAGCTACGCGCCTCGAATCAATTTTTTTTCAAAATTAGGATTAGATTTTTTTATATTATTTTTTATGAAAATTTTAGCGTTTTTTCTCACGTAATAACGGCGGCAGTTACGCTTGCAGCAAAACGACATTTGCAAAATCGAATAGTTGAGAAAAGTTTCTTTTGAAAATAGGTTTTTCTGAATACGTAACATAATTTGCAGATTTTTAAGAATTTTTTAAGTAAAGATAACTTTCTACGGAAATTTTCGTAGAATAATTTTAAAACTGTTGCATCGTGAATTCTATGCGTCATAGCACTTTCATATTTTGACAAATGATGAAACATTCATTTTGCCCTCTTTTAAAAGAAAACCGAAAAAAAATTGTATAAATTGATATTTTACGAATTTTAATGCAATATAATGTTTAGAATTCAATAGCAGCTGCATGAATAGTTTGACGTTATTATAGAAGTCAGTCATAATGCAAGATTTTATGTTTCGCTACCACAGAAAGTATTGAATAACTGTCCATTTAACCCTTCAAGTTGGTAGTTGAATTCCCATAAGCGCTTTGAGGGTGATCACACTTGTACGTGAAACCGTCTTGAAGGGTTAACCCCTCTGTCCCTGAATTTTGAATAGAGCAGATAAAAAATCAATGAGTGGTTAGATGGGCTGCACTAAAGTATCTTAAATATGAAATATCATCACATTCAGCGAATTATCAAACTAATTAGAAAATGTTCTAATATTAGGACACAAGGCTATAATTGAGCAAAACAAGAAAAAAAAATTGCAGTTATTTTGTATGCAACTTTTAAAAACAATTTCTTAGTGCGTGAAAACATGAAATACTTCAAACTTCTCATGCATTTTGATTGCATGCATGCATTTAACTTTTGGCTTCAAATGGCTTGACACGTCCATTATCTTCTCTGCTGGAGATTTTCTGCCTCCGACACAGTAAAAATGATAACGCTCTGCTATTCTTACAAGTACTGTTAGTAAGACACTAGGTTTTGGTGTTAAAATTCTTAAAAATGAAAAATATAGAGTAATGCAAAAATGTGATCTAATATTAGGACGTCAGGGTCGAAGCGGTTCAGAAAAACTCTGTTCATCTCAATCATGGATTATTCAGCAGTATTTTTGATAGTTTTTAAACAGGCACCGGATTTTCGAATGCTAAGTGAGTTCTTTTTTTGCAACGACAAGTGCTTGTTAAAAAAAATGTAATTCTAATATATTTTTAAAGAAAGAAATTTAGAAAAACTTCCTGTTCGGTAAATACTTAAAATTTACGCCATGATCGTGTGCAATTTTTACACAAGGAAACGGTATTTTTATTAAAAATTACGATACAAAGAAACCGAAGGGATAAATTCACGATTATTATTACAATTGATAATTTTCGGTTGCTTAGAAATGCTTTTAAATGTTACAAAATCCGTTTTAAAGCGCGATATATTATTTTTTATCCTATTTATCTTTTTCAAATTTGTATTTAATTATGCCTCAGCGCCGTGTGTTTCCTAACGTATGCGTGTTGTGCGTATTTTCTTATTTAAAAGAAATTCCGCATGATATCAGGAAATCAAAAACTCAGCTTCACGAAGCAGTTTTACTGAAAAATGGAGACACTACATTGACAGTGTATCAGGGTAAAAAGAATAAAAATGTCCTGCTTCTAAGTACCTTGCATACAGATGTAAATGTAGAGTCACAAACTGTGAAAAAACTTCCAGAAACAGTAGAATTCTACAACAAAACCAAATGTGGAGTCGACATTATTGACCAAATGACACGTAAATATTCTGTGCGGGCTGTTTCCCGTAGATGACCCATGCATATTTTCCATAATATGCTGGATTTCGCAGGAACTAATGCCTGCATTATCTACTGAGAAATGAGTGGTAAATCTGTAATAAGACATAACTTTCTTTTTCAATTGGCAGAAGAATTGAGAGCGAGTCATTTGAAGAAAAAGACAAGTGCACAACTGCCCTCAGAAATTTTGAACACTACTAAAAAACTCTCAAAAAAGAGACCGCAGTGCCAAATTGGATTTTTTAACGTAGGATTACGTTCCTCCATAAAGGTCCTATGTAAATATACATTTTTTTCAACGTCATTGTAAGTTTCAATATTACTGCGTTTGAAAAATACAGTGCGAAGTAACCGGTAATAAAAACGAGACTCCATGAATTAAAAACGTGCATAAAATTCCTGAACTCTTCAACACAATTTAACGTCCTATTCTAGCTCTTCAATATTGCACAGTTTGATGTTTCTCATGAAGAACCACGGAGGATTTAAATATTCAGATTGGTAACGCTTGGATATTTTTCACTACGGGTTGATGAAATATTCTTTGCGATTCTAAATACGACAATCTGACAAGAATTATGAATAAAAATATATGGAGAGCTGTTTCAATAGCAACCATAATGGAAAATGATTGTCGTTTATGCTATGCGTAAATTGGAAATATTCACCACAGAATAGATAGGCACGAATGGTGGCAAATATCTATGCTGTTTCTTTAAAATTGGTATTAAAGAAGAAACGAAGACGGATAGTATTACTGTAAGCACCCAAGTAGCACAACTAGTTAAAACAACGTCAGACATTCAAAACTCGTCTTTTGAACGATCATATTGTAAGAAAGTATTCGCTTCTTCCCGTGTGAAGAGCGGGTTCACAGCTAGTGTATAAATAAACAACGTAAGAAAAATAAAATTAGTAAAGAAATACGTTTAAGAAATTTTTTACATTTAAATTAATGGACTTTCCATTTAAATGCAGAGTTAATAGTTTTCACTGCTAAATTAGGACATACTTGCAATATCGCGACAATAGAAAATTCGACCTTATAATTCAGAACCAGCTTAAGGATGTTTAAAACTTGAGACTGCAATGTATTTACCATGCAAGGTTCAATATATTTGGACTTTAAAACACGTTAAAAAGCAACCGATAAAACATTTCTACAGTTTTAAAACTTCAAGATAATTATTCGAAATCAGACGAAAACTTATTCTGTAAGATATCTTAGAAGAAACAGTTAAAATGTATGTAAATCACACCAAAAACTTAGAGGATTTTCATAATTGATTAAGAAAATGATGACAAATTCAAATATTCTATATTCTGACAAGAATTCTTTCCATGTATTCTTTCTTTTTAAGAACCCAGACATGACCTGTCTCAGGCCGTTAAGAGCTTTCCCTCTAAACTTTAATAAATGATCATATGCAGATTTTAAAGGCGACAAACACGTTAAGTATGTTGGTAGAATACATTTGCTTAAATTTACATTAAAGTGTAAGGAAAGGAACAGTTGCTTGTTAAATTGCCGTATGTATTATAATTTAAAGGCCTTTTCTTTCAGACTTATTCAGATTTAATGAGTGGTATGCAGTGGCTACTTTAGTTTCTGCCAGATGCTTTAAGAGTCATTTAATAATTTACAATCATTTGTATTTGGATTCGGGTTTCTCGTCTCTAACGAGTAAAATATAACATTCATCGCTGTTACGGGTAACTGTTAGCATAATGTAAATGAGCATTCCTAACAGTGATTCAATTTCAAAACTTCAAAGATTTAGACATGTGACTAGCTAGTGCCATTCAATCAGAGAAAGCTTTCTCTCGTATGCAGTTTTATGATTTGAGAATGTAAAAATGTCTCTACTAGTGGCAAAATAATTATTATTTTTCTTATTGAAAGTTACTTTTAATACAATATATTTCATCTTTGTCCAACTCAAATAAATTACTTATTTTATATTTTATTTTTAACATTACAGTTACTGAAGTAACATAACCCATTGTTGCCACTTTTTTTGTTAATATAAAGATTATAAGGAAAACTGAAATAATTTCTAGAGTGTTTAGACTTGAAAAATAAAAATGCATAAATGTCAACAAATAAAACATTATCTTTATGACTTTTTAAAAATACTCGGGTCTTTAATGTTATTCTAGTCGTTTAGCATTTTATACCTTTCATATGCTACCCATCATCTCTAGACCTGTAACAAAGTCATTGTAGTCTATTGTTGGAGGAATAAGAGTGGTTTTGAGAGATTTTATCGCTATGAAAAAATTCTATAATTATTAATCCATAGACTTCGACCTGTCAGTGGCCATCATTCATCAGTAAATATGCATAGATGTGAATTGTCGAAGCTGATGGTATGGTCGATTTTGAAAGTTATAACGTTACAAACAAGAGTTTTTAATTTTACATGACAAACTAGTAAGCTCAGTAAAGAGATTTCTTATGACATTATTATTTTAATGTATATTTTGGGAGAAAGTGGCTTTTTATAATAAAAATTTTAGACTTATTTGATAACATAATGCAAAGAACATCTCACCATTATTTCGTGGTAGACACATGACGTAGAAGTGCCAGAGATCGGAGCTGTTACTTTAATTTAGAGACGCAACATCTGGAGTCCAGAAAAACTTGTCGCACTCACAAGTATATCACCGGAACTCAACTGCCAAATTTCGTGGCCCGTCACTCATCTGGTAAAATTTCTCGAAATCTTCGAACAAGTTTTTTACTTTTCTACTTTTTTTATTTTCTTGTATTTTAGCACATTACGACTCTCACACCTTTCTACCTCTTTTCATTCTGTGTCGTACTTTTTGTTAGAATCGTTCCTTCGGTCATTCAGCCTTTACATGCTCTTGCAAAGCCTGTGATTTATGTACACGCTAATTTTGTAGCCATTTGTAACTTATCCATTTTGAAACTACTCCTTCTGAGGCAAATATCTTTCTTCTGCATAAATCGTCAACCTGTGTAAAACTATGATTCTTGACGGTTTTGATGCTTACATTACGTTCATTGAATTCTTTACTTACGCCGCCAAAACAATATAATTACAAGATGTGCACACGAACGAGACATTTAATTAGAGAGGTTTTATTCTATCAGTATGCAAACGGACTCTGAGATATTTTGAATTATCTAGAAATATTCTAATTCAATTATTAGAAAGCATTCGTTGCATAGCATGCCACGAAAGGATTAAATGAAGATAGATTTGGAACACATCTAAGTTTGTGGTCACTAGGGAAGTTCAGTCTCTCGGTGCCATATACATCATTACGTAATTAATGTACATCAAATGCAAGTAAATACCTGCTTATTCGATCGTTTAGACTCCATTCCTAATTTAACGGTCATTAGTTTACGTTGGATACAAGTATCCTTGAGGATGTAATATTAATGCTAAGACTCAATAACTCTCTCAGTATTGTGTTTACTGATTCTAACACTTCGAAATAGTAGTACTTGATTTCAACATCACACTTAGTGCTTAGCGGCTTATATAATAGACGGATTTGTTAAATAATCTAAAATCACTTTTCATTTTCTCAATTATAGTTTCAGAACCTGTTATTACAAAAAGATCCCGAGTATTGTAAATATATATATATATATATATATAGGAGATGCTTTTGTAATATTCCTATGCACAGTGTACCCTTTAAAGTCCGTTATCAACCCCAATAATTTCTGAACGGAAAGAACTGCAGTCACAAAAGTAGAGTCTAAGTACAGTAAAGTTGATATGCGCTAAGCAAAGAAATCACTTACAGAGCCACCTGGCGACTAAATTTGGATTTAGCCTTCTTATCTCAAAAGTGGTACGAAATACGGGAGAAAAGTCCGTTACAAAGTTGTTGAGAGTCATCGATTTAGTTAGAAAAGACACCTTAATTTGCATATGATTCTCATTAATTCGCACAATAATGCTGCTGATGGAAGGCATAAAGCGCACATTTGTTCGGTCGACTTTTCTAAAACTGCACTTACTTGACATTGAGCTCATTTATCCTTCATGTTAAAAGTGTTTTCGGTCATCAAGAATGCACATCTGGACGGTGGTCTGCAATTCCCTCTAGAAGTTGTACAATATGGCTGGTGATACACTGTCAAAAGCATCAGTAATACGTTTTTTCGCCTTGCATGTTACGCCTTCAATTTTTAGCATTAATGTGCTTAAGATGTCTTTTTTTAATAAATCGGTGATACTGATCAACTTTGTCATTGATTTTTTCCCGTATTTCGTACCGTTTTTGATATAAGAAGGCTAACTCTAAATTTAGCTACCAAGTGCCACTGTAAGAGGTTTTCCTGCGTAACGCATTAGCGTAGCATTTAGTAGGCAACTTTACTATACCTAGACTCCACTTTTATGACTATAGCTCTTTGCCATTCTGAAATTATTGATGTGACGACAGACTTTAACGGGAACATTGTATATATTCATAGAATAACTAATTCTTGTAAATGTACCATATTATTCGGATAAAAACTATTGTAAATGAGAATGGAACACTGGAAATATGTAAAATAACTGAAATAAATATAAAACAGATAATAAGCATGTTTTATAGTACATGGCGAGCGCAGCCATTGAAATTTATTGACCAACAAAATGCTTTTATGAGATTTTATATTATCTTAATGCCTGATAAGCAGATTTCAGTACGATTACTGGAAATGACTGTAATCACTGTAAAAATGATAATATATGGATTTTTCATAAATATTTTCATTTTGCATTATCCTCTCTCTCTTTTTTTAATATTATTTTTTTTTAACTAAGGTCAAAATTACAGAAGTTTTTACAAATTTAACAGTGACTGTAAGCATAATCTTTTAAAAAACTAAGAATAATAATAATCTAAATCAATTTTAATAATCAATTCAAATTGATTAGATATAAGATATAGCTGTTTACTCGTCTGATGTCTGTTAGTGACTGTATCTAAAAATTTAGTTTCCATGAGTACTGAATAGAAATGGACTTTGAAATAAAGATTCCTTAGAAACTCACAATCTCACTCATTACCAAAAATTTTTATAGAATTTATCTCGCCTCCCACCCAAATGTTGAAAGCAATGTTCGTTACAATTCGAAAAATATCTTATATACACCCCCCCCCCATTTTCGATCACGTTACGCTTATCATGTTAAGTATATAAAAATAAATACAGGCATGTGTGTGTAAGAAAATATGAATATATTGAAACATAAAAAAGAAAATAAACAAGCCAATATGCAATGCTAAGGAAGCTGCTAATCGCCTTGGCTCCCCACCCAATTTTCCCTTTGTGCCGATGATCTTTACCCGGGATTCCCTAGTGGAAATGCAAGAGCAAGAGCCAAGATAAGTTCCCCCGATGTGATGAAGAACAAAGCACGGCTGCCGCTGCGCTGCCTCTCAAAATGATGATCGGCATTTCAGGAACCGATGACCGTTTGCTACAGGGAATCAGCTTAAAGTTAATCACTATAACTTGCTATTTCTGCTCTCGTTTATTTCCTTACTTTGAAAATTTGTATTCTCTTGTTACTCAAGCCAAAGCCATTTTATTCAATTATCATAGTGATAGAAAGAGACGGCACCTGTTCTAAAAATACAAGGGGTGATCAAATGAAAAGGTACGAAACGACACGGTGTGTACAAATGTAGATTTATTCAAAATACACACCATAGGCCTGAGCACAACGATCCCACTGATGAACAAGCCGCAGGATTCCTTGTTCAAGAGAATTCCTGTGGCCGTGACGAGACCCAGTCCGTCACAGCGTCCTTGAGTACGTCGTCCTAGTTGAAGCCCTTCCCTTTCAGGTGTTTCTTCAGGGGACCAAACATATGGAAATCGCAAGGCGACATGTCAGGACTGTAGGGCGGATGATCAATCTGTTCCCATTTGAACTTGGGCAGTTCCTTGGCGAAAATGAACACTCCATTTTCTCATGGACTTGTGGGACACACAGCCTTCTCTGTATACGGTCATCATACGTTGATGAATAGTGGCCGGTTTAACACCTTCCACTGTCAGAAATTGGATAACTCCTCGCTGCTCCTCAATCGTCGAATTTTGCAATGTGAACCCCATCCTGTCCTCACAAGCAGTACCCCGTCAATTGGACGTAGGAGGGTGCTTTTTACAAGAGCTTCTGCTCTCTCCTGCGGGCACCCGCATGCTCCTATCCACACCAAAAAACCCAATCGCATTCCTAGATGTCTCGCTAAGTTCTCCCATAGCGGCATGGGCAAATATGTTAACGGTTAAGTTGTTACGACGTTTCGTACCTTTTCATTTGGTCACCCCTTGTAGATTGTCCTTTGTCGGTTTGTATTTTAACCCTCTGAGCGTCTTGGAAATGGGCAAATAATGTAAAGCTGTTTTCACGGTAAAAATTTCATGCAGCTTTAAAATTATTTAAAAAATAAAATTTCGATATGAAGATTTGCAATTATTAAAAAGTTAACTCCGAAGATACCTATAATCTTTAATATCGAAATATATTTTATGATACCTTGGTGTTATAAATAATTTAAATTATAGATGCATTGCAGTGAAAACTGGAATGAAGTGAACGGGATTTTACGTCTCAGCTGCTTGGAGGGTTAACATGTGTTTTGTATTTCCCTTTTAAACCCTGGTATTGGTTTTTATTTTGGCTGGGTTTTATTAATAATTTTTGATGCCCTGTTTTGAAATTTATTCAATCGCTGCCTGATTGCTGTAACTTCGTTCAAATAAATTTTTATTAGCTCTATGTTTGACATTTGTTTTATCTGCCATACGTATGTTTTTGCCAACGAGAAGTTTACTATGCATTTACATTATTTCTATTACTCGAGATTACCGTGCGTGTAAAACGGTACTTTCCACGCTGGCCACTATCAAATCACCAGATTGCTTATGCTTTATAAAAATGTTAAAACTGTTTAATGTCTGATTCGTCTTTTCAATAGCAACTGAAGTTTTTAGGAATTTGGTTATTATTTCCTGTTTTTTTTTCTACATCTGCAAATGAATAAACTCCAAATTTTGAAATAGTTTAAGACAGGTTGAACTCAAAAACATGTTTTACAAAGTCACATATGTGGAATAATTCTATCTTGCTAAATTCGGAAAAAATGTCTAAATAGCACGATATTTTATATGCTGTTTTGTAAAAGTCACACAAGATTTTGAAGTTTAAAAATTAAAATACCCTGCCCTCACCAAAAAAGGAGAGAAACATATCGAAGCCTTTAATCACACACTGAAATGGAATATGTTGCACATCGAACATTTTACGTCTATCGTGAAATACATGTTAAATGAGACTATGTTCTGTTCAAGCTTTCAGATTAAATTGATTTCATTTAAGATGATAAACAGGTTGCTGATGATGCTTCAAGTTAGTTTTTAGATTAGAGTATATAAATCAGAAAAAAAGAATTAAATAGTTTCTCTTTAGTGCATTTAGCTGAAAGTATTTCCATTCTAACCATTTGATTACTTTAAAATAAATTACAACTAAAGGAAATAAAACTGTCTGCATAGCAGTTTCTATAAAAATTAATGTGTTTTTATGTAATGTAATGTAAGAGAGAGAAAGAACAATTTTTTATGTTAAAAATTGTATTTTTAGGAGTTTCATTGAAAAAGATAACGCAATTTCCGTTTAGTTATATTTCTTGCCCTTTACAGATGAAAAAATATTTGAATTTATATTTTATTCAGTTCGGAGACACATTAAAAATGATCTTGATTTTTAGTAAAATAAATTTTCTGTAATTGGGCCACAATTTATGTAACCTATCTTAGATACCTATAATTTTAACTGTAAAACTCCCAAGTTAAAAGGAGGAAATATTAGCACGTTTCTTATGTATCAACCAATGTACCTAGTTACAGCATTAAGATTATTTAAGAAGGGTAAGTTCTCCCCTGTTCGTAATAGATATTTAGAGTGTGCTAGTAATTATGAGAGAAAATCATAGTACGCAGAATCATATACGACCATTTCAGGAACAGTTAAACTTTCATAAGGTAAACTCTGAATTATTAAGCCAAAACTTGGTTGGTTGCAAAGTGTAAAATTTATTTCGCAAAGCATTTTTTTTCAATTCTTTTTATTTTTCAATTAAATAAATTCCTTGCTGTAGAAAGTCTCTCTTTGACAACTTTTGAAACTCAATAATTAAAAAATAATAATTATAGTTTATTGTCGTTTTATTGGGAATCACAAATTACTTATGGGAACTATTTTAATTATGTTAAAGTCAAGTAAAAATATCTAAAATTTGCATTTATTATAATAACTAAAGAAACTACAAATCAGTATCGACAGAGAAAACAGCGCTTAAACTTTATTATTTGCATTAGTTAAGAGGAAAATGCATTGAAAAAGAAAATACTGTTTATAATTTGTAAATTGCCCGAAAACATTTTGAAGGTGAATTCAGAGACAACGATATTCTTCGCAACCTGTGCTTCAAACAAACAAAAATATCACATTTACACTATAGTTCAAATTGCAGTAAAGATACAGGACTGGATTAATTTATATTAACAATATTCAACGATTTTACTTCAAAAATAAAAATATGATTATTCATATCCTATATTTATAAGACCGTGATCCAAGGATGACAGTTATAGGTATTTTTAAGAGCTTTATTTCTTGGTGATTCTTAATAACTTTCCTAACGCTTTGTCTGTCATTTCTGTTTCGGAGATTAGGTGAAACCTTCGTTTCTCTGCGTCTTCCTTTTTATATTTCTCCCTTCTTTATGGTCACGATGAACGTAACTGGGAAAATGAACCAGGCTAGCCTTTTTTTTTCTTTCCTACGTATCTGTAATATATTTTCGGATATATGTATTTTTCTATCTCTTTGATCATGCTAGCTTGATTACTTTGGTAGATTATCATATTTTTAGAGAAGAAAATTTTTCTATCAAGATAATTCTTATGCGTCAAAAAAACTTCTAAACTTGGACTTTAAATTTAATTTATATGTTTACTAGTTAATTAAATTTCACGAAAGTTTATAATCTAATATAGGGATGATATTTAATTGCTCTTCAGGTTTTTAGTCTGCACTTTTAACAAGTTTTGAAATTTACTTTTATTTTTATGCTGACTATAAAAATGTATACTTAAAAACTAATTCATCTTTTGGACTCTAGCAAATTTATTGATTAAAAATGACGTTTTCTTGTTTAGTTTTTTTTTTTTTTATCAACAAGATCAGACGGATTGAGTTTTTTAGTGCATATGACTTTTTTTTAAAAAAAGGCCTTGGTACAACTATGTATGAAGAAAAAGAAAAACCCACGTTTTTAGACATACGTAAATAAAATTTTTCATAGAGCAGACATCTTCTTCAAGTCTAACTAGGAGACTTATTATCAGTTCATCAGTAAACTCAATGTGCGCTTAAGCCTAAAAGATTGATCATTATGAAACAGTCCCCATAATTACACCTTTCCAGAAATACTAGTGATGTCATGGACAGGTAAAAAAATTAAAGGAAATAAATAACTGAAATTAACAAAAACTGATATCGCAAGTTTGAAAATTTTGACTTTTTTCTTCTACACTCATGTCCATAAATTAAGGATAATGAAGTTCGGGCAAAGAAAGAGAAAGAAGCAAAACAAATTTGACTTATTTGTAAAGTGTATTTATTAAACAGAAAGTAAAGAGCAAAAAAGATGCTATATGTTTGACATAATTAATAAAAATTGCAAGTTTTACTCCCTTGACCAAATTTCAAAAAAGAACCTATTTACAAAAAACAGTATAACATGGTTAGTAGGATGGTTAATACGGAGTATGTCTCCCGGACGATGCAATACAGGCCTGACAACGCCTAGGCATGCTGAGTATCAAATGATCAATCTGATCTTGGGGAATATTTCACCACTCATCAAGCAATGCACTCCGAAGTTCCGGTAGACAGGTGGGAGGGGGTTGACGGGCTGCAATTCGTCGGCCAAGCATATCCCACACAGGATTCAAGTCCGGTGAGTATGCTGGCCAATGCATACGGGTGATATCTTCCGATTGAAGGCATTCGTCTACAATGTTTGCACGGTGAGGACGGGCGTTGTCATCCATAAACACAAATTCAGCACCCATGGCGCCCCGAAACAAACGTACATGTTGTTCCAGAATGACATCCCGATAGATGTGGCCTGTCATCGTTACACTCTGAACATGCAGGTCAGTTCTGGAACCAAGAATAATTCCTCCCCAAACGAGCCATCCTGCACCACCGTAACGGTGTCTTTCAATGGTGTTCTCTTGGTGGTAACGGGTACCTGGCGCTCTCCAGATGAATGTCCGGCGAGAATCAGACTCCAAACTAAACCTGGACTCGTCGGAAAACATCACACAAGACCACTGTTGTGGTGTCCACAATGCATGCTCTCTACTCCAGGTTAATCGCAGGCGACAGTGAGTTGCGGTAAGTGGAACACATCTGACAGGCCTACGAGCATATAGACCAATGTGCCCTAAGCGTCTGTACACGGTCTGCCTTGAAACTGTCGTACCGGTAGCTGAAGAGAGCTGACAAGACAGGTCTGATGCTGTACTCCGTCTGTTTCTTTTGGCAGTAACTGCCAAATAGCGGTCCTCATTCGGCGTTGTAACTCGGGGGCGACCTGTGCTGTAACGCCTACTCACATTACCATCATCTTGGAATCGTTGCCAAAGCCTGGAGATGACACTCTGGGCGATTCCAAGTTCCTCGGATACTTCCAGCTGGGTACGTCCACATTCCAGTCGTCCGATAATTCTGCCACGTAAACATCATCAAATGCCTCCTTTGTGCATAACTATGCGGTTTTTGCACTGAAAGGCTTTCACAGCGCTCGTGAACAATTTTACTTCTTTGCCACCATTCCTTATATACCCCTCTCTTACACTCTCGTCATTGTGACGTACCATCCACGCCATCTGGTGGTTTCCTGTAATTTGCATATTCTTCTTCAAGATGTGTGTGATCATTCCACAGGTGAAATTTTTATTTTAGAGATCAATTTCTGTGTGATTCTGAATTATCCTTAATTTATGGACATGAGTGTATTTAACAATACATAATGAAAAAAAGAGCATATTTCAATACTCTAAATTTGCGTATTAAAAATGTTCTCATTATTATGGTGTACATTTTTAACTTACTAAAGACTACTTGCATTAAGATGTACTAAAATCTCGTTGTTATTATTATTATTTATTTTTTTTTGGAATTCTCAATAGACCAAGTCAAATACATGTGTTCTTTAAAATATTATCTCGACTCCTTTCGTTTAATTAATTCACTTGCATTTTCCGTTCATTGTATTGCCAGAATTTTTAGAAAAAATAAACTGTCAGTTGCATTTGAATTCAGCAAGTAGACAGAAGTTCAAAATCCCGATTGAATTCTTCAAATAATTTAAACATGCAATCCGGTGTGATTTGTTTATACTTTAATAGTTGTTGTTTGTATTTTAATAGCTGTTCTAGGAGCTGCTTCGACAAAGTTCACTTGAAGCAACCCAAGCAATTTTCGATTCCCTAAAACAGTAAAACGATCACGCTTTCACATAGTCACGGCAGAATAAATGAAAATATAAGTTTAAAAAAAATTATAGCTATAGTATAGTTGTAGCAAGTATTAAAGGTTTATATTTTAATGATTTCATAAGCAGATTTACAATGTTTGTCTGCTAAAAATTTATTTCGCGCTGCGATATTTTCTTTCTAACTATGAATTCAATATTTTTTGCTCAGCTTCATTTCACTGTCTTCATATTTTACTACATATACACACATGGTCTGCTAAAATGTTGTAAGACTGAACTAATAAAAACAACTACTGCTCGTCCAAGGATAAAAGATCGGCTTTGGCGCGTGACCAACAAAATGTATGCTCGATATGTTTCACAGGGAAGATGGGCTCAGATGTGCAAGGACTCTTAAAATTCTATACGGTAGTAGTGTTTCTAGAGTCAACTGGACTTTCATTTCCGATTTACAAAATATTTCCGTATTGCCAGTTGGCCAAAATCTAGTCAAAAAGTGGCTAAATTGGCAGTCCTGTCCGCATATACTAGAGAGAGAATTTCTTGCACATCTGAACCCATATCTCCATTGAAAAAAATCGCAGCATCCATTTTTTGGCAGCGTCAAAGCCGACCTTATATCTTTGGGTGAGCAGTTGTGTAGTATTTTGCTTTATTTATTTCGCAATTTGTCAGCATATAACCACTATGAACCTACACATCAGTTGGCGCGATCTGCAAACCATAGCGTGCATGTCGGATGGGGGATTCTGGAATGCTAAAATCTCTTTGGAAACGCTCACATTAAGTCATCTCTACCATTTCGAAACTTACCAAACCACATTAACACTTAAGAACGCGAATGCTTAACCTCACCGTTAGAGTTCTGAATAAACGGACAGTTTCGCGAGCAGTTTTACCTCTTAAAAAAAAAGAAAGAAAAAAAAAAAAAAAAAAGAAAAACCTTTATCGAAATCACCTGTTCCAAATACGATTCCATTACAAATATAAAAAAACGTAGATAACACCAAACAATAATTTTCTCCTTAACAACTCACCACATCGTAAGGTGATTAGCAGACGAAAATCAAAACGTTTTTTACTACTTAGTTCCATTTGTTGGCAACAGGTAGGGATATTCCTATTGTTAATGCTCAATTAACCTTGAAACTTTTAATTCAGAGTGTATATTAGTGTTTAAGTACATTGAACACAATTTTGTCTTAATATTTGTACCAAAATTAAATTGTGTGAAACTATTAAATTTCATTAAAACAGTTTAGATAATGTCAAAGCAAAATTTATTATTTTATTCACATTTGTTACGCGTGCTGTTTTACAGTGATTAATTATGCATATTTATATGTATGTTTATGATATATAAAGTGTAATATAAGTATATCTACATGTAACATTATATATCTTCATATGAAATTCCGTGTGAATGTTTTCTAACATACAATCTCGCCAGGATTGCATCACAATTTAGATACTAATCACCAGGGTAATGATGCATTAAATTTTGCACCCCTTAAATATCATTCCTTATACTAAATAAAGCCTCACATATTGACCAAAAATAAACGTTCATAGAATATACAATGTGGAATTTGATTAACAGAGAATTCAGCTCACGTTTCCTGACATCCGGATTTCCACGGTCCTATATAATTTCTTCCTAGCTATTGAAAAAACATGCTAATTGTCACAAAAACTATCTGAAATCAAAGCTTTTTTTATTTCTAGGACAACTTTTTTAGAATGTGTTTATATTCTCATCCCAAAACATTTTTGATTGTGAAACAATTTTTGTTTCACAAACTAAAAAACTGAATAAAAGTTCGTAGAAATTT
Source organism: Cheiracanthium punctorium (assembly GCA_038373885.1). NCBI lineage: Eukaryota > Metazoa > Arthropoda > Arachnida > Araneae > Cheiracanthiidae > Cheiracanthium > Cheiracanthium punctorium. Next base: position 174,588 of record JAWZYV010012025.1, read on the forward strand.
GAAATTTTTTTAAAATTTGAAATGACGAACTCTTATCTAGAGCAATATCGAGTACGTGAAACAAATATTCAGAAAATTTTATTTCTATTTAAACACTTTAGAGAGGATTTAAATACTTAATTCTGAACGCTTATGTAGTGCATGAATATGTAGTTGCATTTTTATATATAATTTCTTTATATAGGAGCTCAGTTATATCCATTACCTGATATCACCAAACCATGTAAAAGCCAGACGTTTGCATGTTTGTGAACGCAAAAATCTATAGAATGAATTATGAAGTAAACGAGAAAACTTAGCGAGTAAAAAATGGCTTATGCTGACTTCTCACAAGCGAGAAAAGTAAAATAAAATCAACCCTGCTATTGAAATGCATAACATATACCCGTTTTTTAATAATATTTACTTAAATGTGCACGCTATAGCCTTGAAAATGATGTCCGTCTTTTGTAAAGTAGATTAGTTTTATAAAAGTATATTAAGAAATAACATACTGAATAAGAACACTACTTAAAATACTTTTTTTATATTTCTAGTAGTTTGATTTTCTGCACGTTTTATGAAACACCATTTCAAATTCTGTGAAAGAGCGTTTGAAAAGAGATATTTCAGAACAGATGTAAGTAAGAAGAAGAATCAGAACTGATGTCACTCAAGTGACTGCTTAAATTATGGGAGGTATATGCTGTCCAAATGAAGTAATGTAATTTATACAACGCATAAATTATTTTGAAGCGTTACAAAGACACAAAATTCTTATTTTTATACATTTACTTATTATACTCACTTTTATGCTTTCATTTTTATATATATTATAAGACGCAAGTGAAATATCCGTATCTTCCAGACACGTATTCAGAAGAAAAAAAAATGTTTGATGAATGCCAAAAGAAAGAATTTATGACAAGAAAGTTAGATTTTTATAGTTTTATTAACGAAAATTCATATCAGATGGGAGAAGGGCATGTGTTTGTGTAAGCCTTTATGAACATAAGGTTTTTGTGCTGATATCGTCTCTACCAAAAAGATACGCGAGGTTTGTGTGCTGACATCCTAACTACCTCGAAGGAGACGCAAGGTGTTTGTTCTGACATCTTTTACTACCATGAAGAATACGCGAGACTTGCGTGCTGATATCGTTCCTGCCCAGAAAATGAGAGGTTTGTGTGCAGATACTCGAAGTCTTGTATTCTAACTAGGAGATTTAACAAAATAGAAACTTCGAAGTAGTTAGAACACGATTTTACATTTATCTGATATATAACAGAAAGGCACTTTGAGGTTGAAATTTTTTACTATGATCTCAATATATTTTAACGTCTATGTAAGCGTAAAGTGGATTAATTGATCATAGCGTACTATTTAATTAATCGCATAAAAATCTTCTGAAGATCTATCTGAATGTGTCATTAAAACTTCTAAGCTCCCCATAACTTTTACATATAAATTTCAACCCAGATCATGACTGACTTAGGATATTGGAGATGTTCAGCAATTGACGAGGTGCTTGGAACTTCTTCAGACTAGATCCCATCGTTTTGGAAATTATGAACTTGTTGGACGGTAAAGAGCTTCTCATCAAAGAAAAGGAATCTCTCCCAACACTGACTTGCTACATGAATCAAAAGTTTTCAGTATCTTTGGATCCCTACGAGTTAGTTTCCTTTAGTGAGAAGCTGAACTGTTTGGAACTTGTAAGTGTTCATTCCAAGCTCTGTTTTCGCAATTCGCCGCACCGATCGGTCACTTATTCCCATGTCACGCTCGATCTTTTTCATTGAAAACCTCGGATTTTGTAGAACTCGCCTTTTGATGGTTTTACGATTCTTAGAAGTGTTTACTGTACGTTTTCTTCCACTTATTGGACGACGGCTATTATTGCCAAGCTCTTTGAAACGGCAGATAATATACTGCCGTTTCAAACAGATCAGACACCGTTTTCAGAGGCAAACAAACCATTTCACACTGTCGTTTTCCTTGCTAAAAAACTCTAAAGATGCAGATATTTTGCTTGTCATTGTAAAAACGCATAAAAAGTAATAAGTAAACTAAGAGATGTATTATAAAATATTTTATAACTAAAGTGCTGGACAAAAAGAAATGCACGCAAATTGAAAAGAAACTAGTTAAACTCCAGTCTATGATTCACTAACTTTGTCCAAGTTTTTTTGCCGCGCCATGTAAAATTTTACAAAGATCTTATGAAATAAAACTTTTTAATTTGAATATTTTTTAAAGTTATCGTCTATTCCGCTTTATAATATTTTTATGTTTATCTTCAAAAAAGTAGCAGCATTGAAAGATCCTGTTTAACAGGAAAATTTTAATACATCATAAAATCAATAACTAATCCCCAAAATAAATATCATTAACTTTAATTTCAATCGATTGAATCAATGTACAGTTTTGTTTTGTAATGATTAAATATATTCCTTTTGCTCCTAACCCAAATATTTTTCACCAGCTTTTATTTTCTTGACCAAATGAAAATACTTTTCTTCGTTTTCTTTCTGACCTACATGTTTTGAGTGTAACATACATGGAGTTCATAAAATATTCTTCTAGAGTTTGAAATAGTAGTTTAAAAAAAGGGAAACAAAGCACGCTTTACTTAGACATTAATGTATGCCGATGCACTAATTACATAATCGTTTCACATATAACATTAATTTCTGTGTGCGTAGAAATTTTTTTAAATATTTCATTTTAAAAAATACAGCATGATTTGTATAAGAAAAGACAGTCATAGAACTTTGTAGGCAATCAATATATAATTCACATATCATTCACCAGAAAAAAAACTAATCATAGTCAAAATTTATGCAGCAAAGTTATGTAAAGAAATTAAAATTTACCAAATACAGATGAAGATTTCTATCCTTTACGATTATTTTTTAATACATATTCTAACGCAAAATTAGAAAAAATTGCATTTGTTCAGCTTTCTTAAAAACATTCAGAAATATTAACAAAACGAACACATTTAGTTCGGATTTGCTTATAATTATTTCTTCCGCGAAATACTATACAAGGTGTTCCAAAAAGATAGTAATGCACTTTTATTCCGTATAAGGGGGCAATGTAAATGGAAAAAAAAAATTCAAAATCAGATAAGAGAAAGACCAGTTTTAACAATTAAAATTTAAATAAAAGAAATTCTCATTAGCATTCAAAAAGTGACAATTTTTAAATTTATGTATGACCCTTGTACAAAAATTCCCACTTAGAAAAATGTAACCCATACACGTCATTTTAAAATTTTCAACAATTATCAGGAAACAAAAAAAAACGTTGGTTAAAATAACAACTGTTAAGTTATAATGACAAACTATATAAGAATATTATAGTGATAATTTATAAGGAAAGCTTTTATCTTCGGAAATCCCATCATTTCATTTTGTTTATAACAATTTTACCAATTTAAAGCAAAGTTTTAGTTGAATAGCTTGAAAATTTAAAACGTCGAAATTATAGTGGTCAGTATTTCAGTTATTTTCTGAAAGTAGATCGTTCAATTTTTGATTTTTTTTTACGACCAATCATATTTCTACTACAAAATACTTGTGGAATACTATGTGGAAAGACAATTTGTAGAAAACCCTGTGTCACCCAACGCATTTCAGAAGAAAAACACCTCGAATATATGTATCTCCTTATTCGACCTAAGATAATTCTAAATTAGGCGAATGTTCAACTGAAGTAAGTTGCTTTACTTAATTGTCTTAAAAGTAAGAAAAACAAAATTCGATAAATTTTGAGAATATAATATTTTGTTTAAGTTTTCATGGATTTAAAAACACTTTTCTTTTATTTCGAAACTAAACATCATTTGTGGAAATTATTTTATAGAAATTTTTGTTAGTTGCTTGAAAATTGTTTTCACTTACACGGTAAGAAAGTTTCGAAAATAATTCACAATTTTATTCAATCATTCTTTTTTCGACGATATATTTTCTATTACAATAAAAACAAACATTACTCAGAGAATAAACTGTTATTAAGCTTACGGTTAATTTTGAACCTTCATGATAGATCCATGATAAAAAATCTTTCACTTTTTTCATTAATTTTTTGTTTATTTTCCTCTAAAAAATGTGCATTCAATCACATTTTTTACAGTTTGTGATTTATGATTGATTTACTAAATAGATTTACAGAAATTCTACAAACGTTTTAAATGGATACAATATCAAATAGTAATTCTTTCGGCAACACAGACTGCATATGACTGATGTCAAAAACTTTATCTACATACACAGCTTGATAATAACTTTTTAGAGCATTCGGCAAACATTTTTGGTAAGATTTCTTCTTAAAAACGCACTTTGGCTCTGTACTAAATTGTTTAAATGAAGCAGCATTTTAAACTGCTAATTTTATTTAAGTATTTTTCGAAACATCAATTTTTTTTTTCGTGAATCATGCCCAAAAAAATTCAATATTACTTCAACATGTTTTTCAAAGTAACCATTCACTAGTATAGGAAGACAACGTTTACGAGACCCTGCTCCACAGAACTTCTAATTAAGATTTACTGTCACATTTGAATTTTGTATATGTTGTTCTTATATACACATTATGTAGCTAATTTTCTGCCCTGTTAGTTGTTTTTCTAAATAATTTATAGTAGAAAGTTTATGAATTAAACGTATTTAACAGAGTAATTTTTTATTTAAAGAAACCATATAAATTTCTGTAAAGATGCTTGTATATAAAATCGTAATCCAGATTCGTTTTACTTATTCGTATAGAAAACTGTTACTGATTCAGAAACAGTGAATAATATACTCATTTAACTGTTTGTCAGTACATCATTTTGTAAAAGATAACGCATAAAGTGTCTTAAAACTTCAAAGTCGGTATTAGAAAACAGTTACCTGATATATGTTTCATTAAATTAGTCATATTTTATGCACAATGCGATAGTTCAACTACACATAAAATTTCTTACTGCTAAGCAACTACCGATTTTACATCCTTCGACTTACTGCAATAATCACATGTAAGTTATTTTCTTTCCGGATGTTCCTAAATATTTTTAAATCATTAGTTTAAGCTCCATATAATTTTACACTTTTTTATAATAATTAACAGTAATAGATAAGGGGTTTATTTTTAAACGTGCTTTTTAAAAATATTTTTAATAAAATAATTTAAAAAAAACATAATATGCACACAATCATTGATGTTAAAAGCCTCATGCGTAAATTTAAAACCACCTTGCATTGCAGAAAATATCATTTAAATATCTAAACTAATTTTAATTCACCGCAACATTAAGTTCTGTTCTATTATCCTCTTTTTAAACCAACTTTCGCACGTTATTTACAACAGTTTTGATGGGTAAATGCATTTCCTTTTTGACAGGAAATTCTTCCAGTCTACCGATGCTGGAAACTTGCCAGTAAAATATTTTAAAGCGGGCAACGCAAAAATAAGTAAAAACTACCCATCGTCTAAATTATTGAAATTTTCCCCCAATGAGATAATTTGTATTATTGTGTAATCGGTAATTACAATTTCACTAGTTGAAAGCAATGCCAATTTATTTAATTTGCTAATGATGCTTATCACCGCTTTGATTTTCAAACCTGAAATGGGTACTATTAACCGAGGGGAGCAATAAATTTTAATTGTGAAAGTTTCTCAAATAGCTGCCATTTTGAATATATTTTACACTAAACGATTTATTTTAATACTTGTGTTTTGACTTATGCTTTTCGGTTGAAATACATGGATATGAATGCTTTACAATTACCGTATTTTCTAGTAAAGGAAACTATTGAGCTAAGTTAAAAATAAATGTTTTTGTTTCTAAATAATGCATAGGAATATATTTTATTATTGTATTTATATGATAATTTTGAATTTCTTTTGAATTCTGTAACATATTCATAAATATATTGTTGAACACATTTATAAATACATATGTACCCTTTTTTGTTGTCATAATTCGATAGATTCGGTAACATCAAAACGAAAATAATCTTTAAACTAATAAAAAATAGCCTATTAAAAGAATGAATAGTAATATAAATGCAGATTAATCAACATATTTGTTAAAAGTACCTATAAGTCAAATTTTGCATTATTTTATAGTGGAAGAAGAACAAAGCAAATATAGATAAAACAAAAAGTGTTAAATAATAAGGATTTGAAGAATTTCTCTTACTCGTGAATACCATGTATGATTCTCTTGAGTCTCCTGCATACAACTTTCCCAACTCTAGTAAACCTTTTTTTCAGCGTATTACGCTAATTAAACAATCGGAAGACTGGCTAAATGCCATTTAACTAAACAGATCCTGCTCTTCAGAGGATGAGAGAAAAAAAAAGTTAGTACTTAGCAGGATGATTATCATTCTTTTGAAATCCCTTGTACCTTCCATAAACGATCCCAGTGTAGTGGAAGAAAAAATTAGCTGGTGGATGTAAAAATTATTCCTGAAAGTATTGGTAAGTGAGAGTGTCTCCAGAGTTTTAGTTCGCAGGTTGTCTGAAGAAAATAGTATTTCAAATTTTAGTTCGTAATAGTTAGTTATAGGCTATAATGACAAATGTGTTAGTTATAACATTCAGGTAAATGTATTCTTGTTAAACAACTTGCATAAAAACTGAAATATATTGTAAAAATAAGAAAATAAAAGGTTCTTGTGTGCTGCCTCGTCTTGATAATTACGTGCTATTGATCGTACAATTATATATAAAACATAAAAATTTCAGTCTCCGAATAAAAAATTCGGCTTAAATGTTTATTTTATAGAAACATAATTATAAATAAACCTGTCAATTGAATGAAAAGTAATATAGTTTCGGATCTTTCGTGTCAAATTTCAAACGTTTAAGTTAAATACCTCGGCCAATTCTTGCTTGAGAAAAATATTGCTGTTTATTATTTCAGAATGTACTAATGGACTCTCATTTAACATAACGATGAGATTAGAAAACCATATACAAAGTTAAAATTCATTAATTTTTTCTACGAAAAATTGTGTAGTTCTATAGCGTGAGAAAAACTTTTTAATTTTTTTTCTTGAAAACTGTGAGCAAGTCTGTGAATAGCAATTCCGAAATTAACGCTGGAATTCCACTAATTTCCCCTGACTACCAATTTTATTTCAAGGATCATCAGTAGCAGATAACCTGGAATATGGGAATGCTTAAACAGTAGTATTTGAATAAATAGTATCCATCATAACACATATAGAAACATTACAACGAAAGTTATGAGAAGTAATTGAATTTACTTTATGATTATAAGTTACTAACTGAAGTACCCGTCTTTGACGTGTTTGTATGCAATGCAGATTTTCAAAATAAGAACTTCTGTTACATTGTACGAGAAAGAAGAATGAAATTATTATTCTGGCAGAAAAATAAAAAGCGAAGTTATAATTTCTGTGTATTGTTAAAATATTACAGGTTAGAGAACAGCAGAGTTCTCAGTGAAATTGTCAATAGAAAAAACATTTTATTTTCAAAATTGTCGATAAGTGGGTCAAGAATTCATATTCCTCTCCTGTAACTGAATTTTGTTTGATTAATTGTTGATATTCTAATAATATGCCTTTAGAAAATTTTGCACAGTTTTCACAAAATCTATGAAACAAATAAACGTTAAATTCGACAAATTTTTTTAGTTGAATAACCAACTATTGTATTAACTCCAGACTCCTTAAAGTGATACCTATCAAAAAAAAGTGGGAGGGAGTATGTGGAAGCAATTTTCGCAAAAAAATTAAATTTATTCAGTTAAAAAAAATTTTCATCCTATTCCATTGCCAATTTTAACTATTGGAATTGTCATTTACATTTACGCAATTTTTGCAAAATCTATGGAACATTTTGAAGTATTTTGATGCCTATAGTTTATGCAAAAACCTAAGATGATACTAAATATTGTTTCATTCGATTCAGTGATTTATTCGAGTTTTCTCCAGATATAACGTGCATACGCGTTAGAACCCCTAACGCATATTCACGCTAAAGTCCTCCGATTAGGGCAGCTTCCATCCTAGGCAAATAGCCCATCCATACCTTTGCCGCACAAACATGGCTTTAAGGGGAGAGCGTGTGGAGAGAGCTGGGTTTGAACCCAGGGACTTATGGATGGTAGGATGAGGCGCAATCCGGCTCGGCCAAAAGATACTTATTCGACCGGCTTTCAATTGCCGGGTGTTGTGTGCGCGGAGGTGATCTCGTGCCGCCACAGTACTACCCCCCTAGAGAGTCAGTCGGAGGCTGACGAACGATATTCCAAGCGTTATGGTATGCTGCCACTCGTTGTGGACTTTGTGAGGTTGCTGCCGCTCGTTGCGGACTTTGTGAGGTTGCTGCCGCTCGTTGCGGACTTTGTGAGTTTGCTGCCGCTGGCCTCTGGTTCACTATCACTCTGCGGAGAAAGATAAGCATGCTCAGACATCACGGTGGTACACTCGCTGTTGTCGATGACACAACTGCGCAGTACGCGCACACGTGTGGATATAACTCTACAGAAACATCAAAAATCACTGAAATAATTGTAGCTGCCACATCATTAGGGAACGTACGTACGATATATCCACAGTAGTCGCCGAAGTTACCAGAAGGTACGAGGATGGAGACAGATCTTTTTCTATGCAATATTCACGTGCTCCAGTTCACTTGAGGTCACCATTAATGGGGAGAGCGTGTGGAGAGAGCTGGGTTTGAATCCAGGGACTTATGGATGGTAGAATGAGGCGCAATCTGGCTCGGCCAAAAGGTGCCTATTCGACCGGCCTTCAATTGCCGGGTGTTGTGTGCGCGGAGGTGATCTCGTGCCGCCACAGCTTCAACACAAACGTAGATTTATACGTAATGCGCAAGCAAATATTGAATAAAGACATTTTTAATAAATTTTCTCAAAATATCAAATTGCATTCAGAATTTTAAAAAAAGTCAAATCCTAAAATTTAAGTTAAATGATCAACTTTCATTAGAATAAATTTTATTTTATTCATTATAGCAGTTTGCAAGCGATGCGCGAACAACAATTACCATCTTAATACATTTTCACAAAATGTTATATTTTTCTAAAATTCTATTCACGCCTATGGTTTTCGCTGAGTGACTATCTAATACTAAATTTCATTCGTTCGCTTTAGTCGCTATTGCATGATGCGCGAAAAATATTTTACGCATTTTGAATTTTCGCACTCTCAAAATCTAAAATTTTCTATAAAATCAACAGCTATAATTTAAGTTGAGTAAGCAACTATCATATCACCAAATTTCATTTCATTCGCTTCAGTCGTTATTGTGTGATGAGTAAACAAGTATTTGCGCATTTTGTGTTAACTTTCGCAAAATCTCAAAATCTAATCAAAGTTTCAAAAAGTTCGACTCCATTTCATACGCTCCAGTCGTTATTATGTGATGCGCTAAAGCAAAAAGCGTCACGGACAGAATGATAGAATGGCAGAACAACAGATAGACAGGTTGGACTTGGTCGGAGAACTTTCTTTTGACGGTCGCACTGGGTTTCAATGTGCTTAAAACGAATAAAAATCGAAATATTTTTTTAATTCCAGGTAATGTACAGATAAAAGTATAATTTCATTTATACAGATATTCATGTAGCCAATAAACTGATAGAACTCAAGCATTATTTTACTGCATGTATGGCAACCAGGACCCTGATTTCTTCAACGCCGGTTTCCTTACGTTGGTATACAGATAGGGCAAATGCTTTGATACCCATGGAGGCTATGCCGAACAATAATCTGTACCAATTTCGTGTCATGTGTGTTCATCTCTTGGATTTCGTGAATAAACTTTTTGATTAAAGGACTTTCTTACCTTACTTTTTGAATCCCCCTTGTATGGCTTTTTGCAATGCGAAACGGAAGTTCACCCCGAGTATTAATTCCCATTCTACAAACATTTATAGATCATTCCATCACCCAAAGAAAATATTGACAAAATATTTTGATTTTTATCTTACTTTCGTTTGATACTCCGAATTCTTTCATAATTTCACAAAGGATATTTTCGGAATTCTTCGTCTTTACATTCATGAATATTGAAGTCCTTCTGAAAACAATGCTTTGAAATATTCTTCGAATAAATAAAAAATACATTCAAAACTCCTACAAAATAATAACATTAAGCAGACTGGATTTACCATTCGAAAGTTCTGATATCAATTCAGAGAGAAAAATAAAGAAAATTTTGGTACTAGTTATATATGTTCTTTTAAAATAAAGAAAATCTTGGTACTAGTTTTATATGTCTACACGTATCCTTATAAAGATACGTGTGTATTTATTCTTCATTCGCATGAAATACACTATTTTAATGTATATCATGAGTTTATTGCATACTATTTGAAAAATTGAATGTGTTTCACTTAAAAATATTAAGTAAATTTGATTTTATAGTAAAGTATAAAATTTCATTTAATGTGATAAAAATATGTTTATAAAGTAAAGCATTACACCCTTCTCTGTATACTACTTCATATATACGAATCTGATTGCGTTTTCTCTTGATGTAACTTGAATATGCGTAAGGACCCCTTAAAAAGTTCTTCACCCAAGGCACCCACCCCACCAGGCAGATAGCCCTTGCGTAGCTTTGCTTAACACAAACAAACAAACGTATCTATTTGTAAATCTATTTCAAAAATGTTTTACTTTTTAACATGTAATACAGGACGTTGGAGGTGGTTTCTGCATTAATTGGCGAGAGAGCATTATAAAACGAATAAATGCTTTCATACTTTTTTAAACTGTAATTAATTCTTTATTTTCTCCTAATAAGGGATGGACGCGAGGCCATGCGAGACGAGAAACGGCTCAAGTCTCATCTCTTCTCGTTCTTTCATATCGAAGTATCGTCTCGTGGTCTCGTCTTTCACCCCGTTGTCTCGTCTTGTAGTCTCGTCTCGCACCTCGTGGTCTTGTCTCGTACCACGTGATCTCGTCTCATGCCCGGAGGTCTCGTGCGAGACCGCGAGACCAGTCTCGTGGATTGTCTTAACCAAAATGTCTTTTTGCTTCTTTGTTCAAAGTAAAAAATGTACAGTCGTTCCACATTTATCATGGTTTGGTATAGTCTCATATTATCTAATGTCTTCCTATTTTCTTCCGAGTATGAAGCATCAAAAAGTAATTGGATGCGATGGAATCTCCTTGCAAATTACTTTAAGGTGGTTCTTTTAAGAAATCATTCAATTTTTGAACAGCTTTTTAAAGAATTGCTCCTGCTAGAGACTCAGAAAAATTTGAGAAAGACTCTTCACAGGCGGTATTGAATTCATATAAACGTTTGCCCAATAAAAGTTTTGAAACATTCTCAAAAATAAATAAATAAATAAATAATCTTAAACATAGGATTGCAATATTTCTCTACACGGAAGCGAATCGTCTCATTTTGGGAGGCGATTTTTCAACTAAAGAATTTTTTCTGATTATAGTAAGACATAAGTTCACTGTTAATATCAGTTCATACTACGGTTTATGAAGAAGTCATATTAATTTTTTCGAGTGTCTAACATAACTAATTTATTTTTAAATCTACTCAAAAAAATTTTACGACTTCGAAAGAAGCACCCTTAAAACAGACTAGGTGGGAGGGACGTAGCCAAGGAGGCCCGAAATTTGGATTTTTGTTAAGTGCTGAAAATCAGGCTTTTTTGTGAGAAATTCTGCCTTTTCTAGCTTCCCCCCCCCCACCTACGATATTGTTTTCTGGCTACGTGCCTGCTAGGAGGGATGGTTGCGAGATATATAATCATTATTTATACTATAATTTTTTTAATGATTTAGTGTTTCCCTGAATAAATTTAATAGCGCAAACTCCATGGCGCACTACAAAAACCCGCCTCCCCCGAAAAATGTTTGAGGGGGGCCACCTTCACCATTTCAGTACGTATCGTATGTCACACTGTAGTACAAAATACACAGATGCACTTGAAATGATTGTATTGCTGGTTATCTTTCATAATGTAAGTAATACGGCATCATTTTTGCAATAACTACAAATTGGGGGCAACCTTTACTTAGCAATTAATAGTGTAAATAGACATATTCTTTTGCCTCATGAGTTTTTATCCCGAGTAGAAGGGACGATGGTAGCAATGGCAGTCATTCATTTGAATTAAAATGCAATAAATAAATGTGTGTGTGACATCTGTACTTTTTCTCCAAAAAATTCCATAGATTCCTTTGTGAGTGCATATAAAGAAACAGTCTGGATATCTTGCACATACATACGTATAGATATAATTTCTTAGTTTTCAAATCTGCCCAAAAGCTGAATTCGTAATTATTTTTACTTAAACAAATAAAATCAATAAAAATAATAATTAGAAATTAAATAAATATTCAATAGTGCTAATGAAGTGTAACATCAACGGAGCAAATAGTCATTTTTAATAAAACAAATGTTTTTCTAAAAAAATAACAGGCGAATGCATTTAAAAATACTAGTTAGAGTACATTGAGTGAAGGCGTAAGAGTTTCGTATGAGAATGAAGGCATTGGCGCCAACAATATGGGTGCTCCGAGGCTCAGACACCCACAAATAAAATTTCATGTGTGCAAAGCACCCACAAAGTTTTCAGGAACAATTTTATATTGTTTTGTAGAAACAAATTTATTGAGAGTTCAAGGGGAGAAGAAGGAATACTCCATAATGAAAAAAAAATATCTCTTTTATTAAAAACTTATATTATTAAAAACTTTTATTAAAAACTTTTATTAAAATATATATTTATTAAAAACTATATATTAAAAACAGAAGTTAATTCTGTGTTGTTTTTATTCTTGTGAGTTTTTGGAAGCTAAGGACCCATAGAAAATTTTTTTATGAATGCTAATCACGCGCAAACTTTATACCAAATCAGAATACTCTCGAATTATCTCTTGCGAAACTGGTTAGATAAAGTGATGTAGGGCCGCGATTAGAGTTCACGACACCCGTGTCAAATATTAATTAGGGCGCCCCTCCCCTTGTCATAGAATCATAACTGATTTTGGCGCCCTCTTTAGCACACCGCCCGGGGCAAGTACCCCACTTGCCGTCCCTTTCCTTAATTGCGGACCTGGGGTGATGCACTGCAGGTATACGTTGTAATGCAGGGTTTTTTTTTTAATTACAGAAACATTATTTTCGTTTACCAAAAAGTTTTTGCTTTTATTTGTGTGTATAAAAATGTAAAGCTATTAGAAAAAATATAATCAACTGAAATTTTGTTGAAAAAGAAAACACATGTCCAAACATTCCCTCCGAGCTACCCACAAAATTTTTCTAAAATTTTCTTTTGCTGCGTTATCAATAAAAAAAAACCCGACGGCGCTTTCGGTATAATAAAACTTCAAATCGTTAATAGATTACACTCTGATGTTTTTCACATGTATTTTCTGTTTCCTTTAGAACGAAGCAATAACCAATTAGCAAGTTGACCAAAAGATAGTAAAACTTGGAACTCAGCAAATTATCAACTTTCATAAAAATGCAATATAAGTACTTTATTCACAGAATAAAGGGGTAAAATGGAGATGGAAAGGAAACATGATTTGACATTTACTGAAGCTAAATTCAGTGTTTCCGAAAACGAACAAAATGTAAAAATGTAGAGCAAATATATAAAATACAATGCACTGTTTCTTGTTTTACAGAACGTGACATCTTAAATGAAATACTTTTGAATACTGGAAAAATAAAATTAAATAATTGTTTGGAGTTGACAAGATTTAGTGTGACAAGTTTTGCTTTAATTGCTTTGCTTTAATAACACTGTGCTGAAAAAAAAAAAAAAAAAAAAAAAAATTCTTTCGAGCCCTGACACATTCCTGCTGATTCTTATGTAAAATAGCCTCCTGAATCCGAATATGACTCTCATTTTGCTCAATTACGTACCGTTTACGAGGTACCGCCCCCCCCCCATTTTTTATCCCTTTTCGGTAATTTTTCATGATACATTTGATTAGTTCTGGTATAAAGAATTCTTTTAACACTTAAATTTAAAAATAAAAATACAGTAAATAATAATAATAATAATAATAATAGCTAAAGAACATAATAAGTGTAATGTATAAAATGAAATACATCTGGTGCTTCTTTTCGTCTTGTACCCCGAAGAAGTTTATCGTACCAGTGACCAACAGTATTCTGCCAACGAATTACGGACGAAAGCGAGCTGAGAAAAAGCGCACGGAAAAAATCGCACCGGAAAAAGAGCACCCGAAAAAAACGCTAATTGAGCTAATTGCTCGGGTTGCCGTTGAGCTAATTGCTGTGGGGCGAAGTTTTTTGCAAAATACGGTCTTGCCGCTTTTAGAAAGATTTTAAAAGTACCGACCATATCCATATTTGCCTGTTTTAACGCGATACCACAAGACTGGTCTCGCAGTCTCGCGCGATACCTGACCGGTGGTATCGTTTCGTGGTCCCGAGGTCTCGTCTTGCACCCCGTGGTCTCGACTCGTCAAAGTGCGAGACGGCCAGAAGTCTCGTCTCGTCTCATGGTCTCATGCGTCCATCCCTACTCCCAATGTTTGTAAATCTCTCATTAGTTACATGTGTACTATAATAGGTCTTGCCAAGTTCTAAGTAACAAAAAAAAAAAAGTTCTAAATTAGTTTCAGAGTTTTATTTGCCGAATGTATTTAGCCCCAGAAAAGAAAACCTCCTTGCTTTTTATTTGGCCGTCGTTCATCGTACACATTAATGTTATATATACCATTCGTTTACTAAAAACGTATATTGTAATCTGATATTCTTAAAATTTGTATTAGGGGCCTTCTTCATTCTTAATTCTGATCAAAATTCGTTTTTTCATAGCAACACCCTATTTTGAAGGCACCAGACGAAAGAAAACCTCCAAATTAACCTGAATATATATTTTCACGAATTTTTATACCAAAATTTCCGGAGATATTACGGATTTTTTACTTGTGATTTTAAGGCACTATCTCCAGTCCACGAAGATTCCGAATTTTTCCACTATTAACAAGTTCGTTCTCGAAAATAGAAATACTTATTATTTACAAGGAGAATAATGTTTATGGTGTTAAGTTTTTTGTGTTGAGAATAATAGGGATAAAAATCAGCTTCTTGGTATCAATATTTAAGAACGAATTATAGATACGCATAGATACAAATTATAGCATGAAAAATTATTTTAACGTAGGGGAAGGAAAATTTTGGAAGCTCATAACTCATTCATTTTTATCTGAAATGTATTGAAAATTGGTATCATTTGTTAAAATGAGGCAATTTTTTAGATATGAAGTAAGAATTAGGTGTTGCCAATGGAAGAAATAAATGTGATACTTATTTGGATGACCCCTTCTGCAAATTTTGTGCATAGAAAATTGAATTGTTCGTTATTCGTAAACGATTGGTATATGTAACTTCCCTATACGACCGACGAACGACGGCCAAATAAAGTGCAAGGGGTTTTCTTTTCCTTGATCTGTACAACGCCTTTAAAGTATGAAACGCACAAAAATTTTGTCTTTTGTAAAAGTAAATGCTATATGATAAAATGATATTTAATATTAGTTTCAGTGAGTCAGTTTTACTACCATGACTTGCTATATATTAAGATTTTGATAAATCTCTAATTGTTGAAAATATCATGTATTGCTTTAAAACAAAAACCTTTAATTTTTTATATAGTAGTTGTTGCTATAAAAAGCCGATTATTCAATACTAAAATAAGTAGCTGATGGCCTTTTCTCCCCACTGGGAGCATAGTTTTATTTATTCATTTTTATTTAACATACAGAAAGCAAAAGCCTTTATAAGATATTCAAAAGTAACGAAAAATATCTAAATTCAACGTTACAAACTGAAAAATGGTAGTGTTTATAAGTTGGTAAGAATTAAAAAATATATATATATTATTAATTTATGTCTTACACCCCTATACTGGGGATCGTACGGCGTAACTTATAATGGTTAAAGAAGGGTTAAGATCACAAATCTTTTTTCTTTAATTTCAGCACGAGATAGTTCTACATGCGTTAAATTCACAAACTGAACTTTGTTGCAGTTTAATGGCTTCATTAGATCTAACTTTGCTGAAAGCTCAGTTTCCATTTTAACTAAAATGTCAGTTTTTGACAAATTTGGCGATATTTTTCAAAAAATGATAAACGTGGCAGCCACGTAGTTCGAGCAAGTCGTTCAAGAATTCTTTCGAAAATTACTAGAAAAACGGCTAGAAAAAAATTTGAAAACATTTAATGTATGGATTTTTGAAGATGGGTTACATGGCGACAAATTTGCCTTTCCTTTCCTTTCTTTTCATTTTTTTTAAACTTCTTTTTCTTACAATGAAAAAAATACAGAGACAAACAGACATAATGACAAATTAATACTTACGTACATCTCAGTGAATGAATAATAGATTTACTTTGAGATTAAATGTTATAATTTCTCTAAAATAGATGAAAAAGAATGATAATTTTCTTTGAAATGTTAAAAGAAATGAAAAAAATTATAAAATTTTAGTTTTTAAATACATGATTTTAAAATTAAAACCATTTAGATTTTTTAACTTGAGCATGGTCACTTTTAACGAAGTGTTAAATGTGACCATGTGTTGTGTTGTGGGATTACGTCCTATCATCAACACGTGGGTTCTAAGCCGAGGCCTAGGCCCCGCGGGGTCTTTCTAAGGTGTCCTAACCAGTATTTACACAAAGTTTCGGAGGAAATCACGAAAAACTCCAAATGGTTAGGTCTGCGGACGCGACGTGCTCTCGGCTACTGGCGGGGCTAAATGTGACCATGCTCTTCCCTGATAAAAGTCCTCTGCCCAAGTCAACCTCCTTTTGGCAGATAGCCCTCGTGTAGTCTTAACCAACCAAAAGAAAACAAACCTCTTTCTGAAACACCAGTATATATATTTTTTTAAAAACGTAAAATGATTAACGCTCTTAGGTATACAGGTTTAAAATGTTATGTAGCTGAAATAAAATTGAGTTAAAGTCATGAAATCGAACACTAAAAATTTTACAGCTCTGAAAACGCTGATTTCGGTAAAATGTATTGATTTGCTGCTGCCTCGATAAGAAAAGCAATATTAATGATGCATATTTAAAAAAAAAAAAATCTTGCCACAATACTTATAGTTTTAAGGTAATATTGCACACGCACTTATACCCAGAGCTTTGTGAACTATTTCTCATAAAAAGTTTAAATAGATATTTAAAGCAAACCAAATCAAGAAAACAAATTAGAGCATTTATAGTTAGCCATTTATTTTAAAATGCGTAAAAAGGAATTATAAAGTAAAATAATGTGGCTCGTTGTAATTATTTAGTTTTTTACTTTTAGTACTTTAGAAAATTTCTTTAACTTACTCCTACTTAAATTTTCTTAACACAAATCTTGCCGCGAAAAACGCGGGTAAGGACACCTTAAAAAGTCCTCCACGGAAGCCCCCCCCCTCACCCTAGGACACTCCGGCAGATAACCCTCGGCCGTATTCCCAAAAATCAAATCAAAACTTACCGCGAAAATTTTCATACTTTGAAATGAAATAAAATATTATTATATTCAATAAAAGATGGCGTCACTAAGCTTTCATTGTAAATACTCGTCGTTTTGAATTTGCTAACCATAAATAAAAGAAACTTTAATAAGTTATTGAGAACTCTCACTGAAAAAGATATCAAACCCGAAAAGATATCAAACCCAAAAATCAAATTTTACAGTAGAAAGAAAAAAGGTTTTTTTAAGTTACAAGGGATTAAGGAGCATAATATTCATGCTTAATTAATTTTCGTTTTGAAAGCTGAAAATGCATAACTCTAATACATTTAAATGAAATATTGTAAATAAAAACTGTTTATAGTTTATTAGTATTATTTATTTACTTATTATTATTATTAGACTAACATCATTTTATCAGCTAATATCATGTACGTAGAAGCTGAAGTTTAAACTTGGTATCAATGGCGTATTTAAGTGGATGCCTGAGGTGAGTTCCAGACCCCTCCGAAAATGTAAAACAATTACAAAAAACAGCTATTTCAAAGCATTTATATTCATTCTAGAAACAATAAGATTTAAAGTACATGTGGTCTTCTGCCCGAAATGAATATCTGTACGGCTCGGTGTGAACATATTGTTAGTTTTAGTATAGTTCATCCTTTGTTAGAAGTATAAACATAACTATACGAATGCGAAGTAACTATAAAAATGTAGCTAGATCTCTGAAGCCGTAGTCTTCAACTTAGATAATAATTTTGATACAGATTTTCTTGAATTCGTACGTGTTTACTGAATATTTCACTGGCGCCGCTATTTTTGAATGGTTCATTTTTAGTTTAACAGAATATAATGGAGTACATTTTGCTAAATACATCACAGATGGCGACACTAAAAGTATTATCACGCAATGTAGCATACGCTTTATTACATTGCGGATGCCTACATCAAGCCACAGATTGATAATAGGCAGGGCCTGATTACCGAAAAGGCTCGGGAAGCTTGAGCTTCCCCTCAGATTTTAACAGGGGGCCCGAAAATGACAGAAAAACAATTTAAAATTCAAAGTTTTATTTTTAGACGCATTTTTAATATTTTCTTTCTTTTGGGGAAGTGAAAGTAGTGGATTAACGGAAGGTTCGGTTGCATGACATCAAATTGACGTCAGGTGAACACTGCAGGGAAATTTGATTGGATGATGTTCTTCAGATGAGTTCCATGTGACGTCATGCAACCAAGCGTTCGCTTAACCGACTATAGGAGATTATACTTCTGCAGTCTCTAGTGGATGCTAGCGAAAATAACTTCAACTTCTACTTTGTGCTTGTGTTTTGCTTCGCTCGCATGCTTGCTTACCTCTGTTCTTGTTATCGTTTATTTCTGTTCTTATTATTATTAAATATTATTACCTTCTTTTTTAAAAGTAAAATATTATCATCATTATCAAACAGTTTAAATATGTCTAATCAACCCTCAGGCTCTAAAAAGCGAAAGCGAAAAGCTTTAATGGAGCAAAGCAATAAAAAACTTTCTCTTGCAATGATGAACTTTATCATACAAAATGAAAGTGAAAAAGCTGTGAAAGAAAATTCCGAACAGACATTGGATGTGGAAGAAAACTCTGGATTGACACTGAACATCGAAGAAAATTCTAGATCGACTTTGAATGTTGAAGAAAATTCTAGATCGACTTTGAACGTTGAAGAAAATTCTAGATCGACTTTGAACGCTGAAGAAAATTCTGATTGGACATCAGCATTGAACTTTGTAGAAAATTTTGAAATGTCATCGAATGTTGGATTAAATTCTACATTTCTATCTGAAGGTTCAACAGAGATTTGTAATACTGAAGCAGTTAGAAATAGACAAGATCCAATACAAGCTGGGGATTGCAAACTTTCAGAAATAACTACCATATCACATAATTATGACTATGATTATAGTGATCCTGCATTGTGGCCCTCACCAATAACAGATGAACTCAGAGAACATTTCATTCACAATGAAGTGAATCAAAATATGAATTTACTTCAGAACTTTAAAAAACTGTTTGGGAAAAATGAGCGAATGTGTCAAGACACAAACTTTTTCCGCAAAAAGAAAAACGGGGAAGTAGTCAAAAGGGACTGGTTGGTCTATTCTTCCAGCTGTAAAGCAGTGTTTTGCTACATTTGTAAACTGTATGGCAATAACCAATTCAATTCCAGTGATCAAGCGTTATGTCGCGATGGTTATTCTGATTGGAGGAACATTGATAAAATCACATGGAAATAAAGGTAAAGGTAGTGTTAACTACTTATCGTCAACCAGTTACAGAGTTGATTGATGTAATGTCGAACAAAGTATTTCAAGAAATATTATCTGAAGTTAAAGAAGCGAGATACTTTGGCATAATTGTTGATTCAACGCCTGATATTTGCCATACTGATCAACTAGCTATAGTCTTGCGCTATGTGGATAAAGAAGGTGAATGTGTGGAACGCTTTTTAAAATTTATTGCGATTCATGGGCACAGCTTACAACATCTGCATGAAGTCATTATCAATTTCCTTGAGAGAGCCAAAATTCAGCTTAAGTATTGTCGGGGGCAATCTTTTGATAATGCCTCTAATATGTCAGGTAAATATTCTGGTCTTCAGGCACATTTGAAAAAAGACTTTCCGTTGATTGATTATGTTCCATGCTCTGCACATTCCTTGAATCTTGTTGGAACCAGTGCTGCAGAATGCTGTTATCAGGCAGTATCTTTCTTTGGCCTTGTTCAGACTTTGTACAACTTTTTTTCAGTGTCAACCCATAGATGGGAATTATTAACTACAAATTTAATTACAAATTGTGGCAATTTAACTTTAAAGTCGTTGTCAGGGACAAGATGGTCTGCCAATGCGGATGCAGTTAAGGCATTAAGAAGGAATTACAGTGTTATTTTAAACACTTTATCTCTCCTTTCAGAATGTGATAATAAGAATGCTAGTACAAGACATGAAGCTGGTTCATTATTTTTTAAATTAAAACAGTTCGAATCAGCACTGATGACAGTCATTTGGGACAGCATTTTGCAAAGAATGCATAGTGTCAGCAAAACAGTTCAATCTGTTGACTGTGAAATGACTGGTATTGTCTCGTTATATTCATTATTAATTGATTTCATAAACACTGTCAGAAACAATTTTTCAGAATATGAAAATGAAGCAGAAGTATTAGTCGAAACAAGGCAATATACAGCTTCACATACTAAATAATCTGCTAAAAGCAAAATGCTTGATGAAAGTTCATCTACTGCTGCTGTTTTTACAGAAAGAGAATGCTTTCTATATCAAGTCCATTATGTAATTTGTGATTCTATCATCACAGAATTAGATAAAAGAAAATCTGCATATGCTTTCTTGGAGTCCAGATTCGGATTTATGTATAATAAGACTATGTCAGAAGACATTATTCAAGAATGTGCGAAAGTTTTTCAAAATATTTACTCAGATGACATTGAAGAAGAATTTGTTGATGAATTTCTACAGTTTAACAACTTTACTAGTCATTTAAAACTTGTTGATAAGCTCAAAATGATAAAATCATTAAATATTGGACATACATTTCCAAATGTAGAAACTGCCTTAAGAATAGTTTTATCCATACCTTTTACAAATTGTTCCAGTGAACGCTCTTTTTCAGCTTTGAAACGTATTAAAAATCGTTTAAGATCATCGCTTTCTCAAAAAAATTTAAGCGGCCTTGCTCTTTTGGCAATCGAAAGTGATATCCCCGATAGATTAAAATTTGATGACATTATTGAAGATTTTGCAAATCGTAAAGCAAGAAAGAAACCTATGTAAAGAATCACTTTACAAAATTGAGATGCACACAGTTTTATATATGCAAAAACCCATTTTCCCCAAGAAAACAATCAACTTTCAAGAGGAAATTATTACTTAGCGTTGTGCAGGCAGAAAGTTGTGTACAAAATAGAACTAGAGCAAATGCAATTATAACTACTCATTGTCTAATGCCGCTATAATACTGCAATGATTTACATCATCAGTGGAAAGTCCTCTCCCATATAATTGAGCAGAAAGATATCTATATACAACAGTGATGTCGCTAGACTTTGGAAGAGACGGGTCCTTGGAACCCAGGACTCCAAAATTTACGGGTCCTTTTTTCCAAAAAGTGGGTCCTTATCGATATAAAAGCATTTGGTTAATTTCACGACTGATGTTATCATGTCTCACCCATTTTGGTGTGCTGATGCGTATGAATATCTTATTTATAAATAACCTAAAACTTATATTTCAAAAAATAAATAAATAAAATGAATTATAATTAATCAAGAAAAATTTGTTGTGACATGCATGTCATTTACTTTGCCTTCACGGCAAAGCCTTCCTGATGACGCCCTGAATCCTAATAATAAAATCCCCTTTTGTATGTACAGTAAAAACCGGGAGAAAGGCTGCATCGGTAGAAATGTTTAAGAAAGTAAAATGTACTCGCAGAACAGCCGCAACATCTTAAATTATTAAAACTACAATAAAATACCGCTCAACCGCCCCTCCATCTTATATTAATAAAAAAAAAAGCCTTCAGCTGAAATTAGTTTCCCCTCCGCTAAAGAGGTTTTTTGACAGAACCTTTTAATTTGTATTGGCAGCCATGTACAGGATGTATTTGCATGTAAATCAAACGGGGAGAAACCAACCGTTCTTCCAGTTTTTCAGATTTGAGAGTTAAATATGCACACACGTACACCAAAAGTCGCCAAGCTTGGCGACTTTTGGCATAGTTCTTGAGGGAGGCACGTGACCGTGGTCGGACCATTACCTAACTTATGTGGTAGGACGGTATTGTGCTTGAAATGGATGAATGCCCCTAAAATTGCCATTGACCGTAATGTATTGGAAATCTTTTGAGTGTTCCTGTAGCAGAACTGTAAATGATAAAGACACTTTTTTAATGGAGAAATTCATTTTCTAACTCTTTACAGCATATATCACTCCTGCGTCGTTTGAAATAGCCCAAAACCTCTAAAAAACGCTTTGATGAATGTCGGCCCATAGAGCTTAATGTATTTCGAATCTGTTAGGCCATTCTGTTGATAAACTATCCAGTCGAATGGAACCGAAACGGGAGGTGCACAAATAGATGTTACAACAATCCTAAATATAAAGTTTCAACATTCTACGCCTAATAGTTTTTGAGATATGCGAGTTTAATGAATTTCGGCCCATTGAGCGTAATGTATTTCGAATGTTTTGGGCGGTCCTGTAGATAAACTATCCAGTCGAATGGAACCAATAGGGGAGGTGCACAACTAGATGTTACAACTATCCAAAATATGAAGTTTCGACATTCTACGCCTAATAGTTTTTGCGTTAGGCGAGTTTAATGAATTTCGGCCCATAGAGCGTAATGTATTTCGAATCTTTTGGGCGGTCCTGTACATAAACTATACACTCGATTGCGACCAAAAGGGGAGGTGCACAACTAGATCATAGAACAATCCTAAATATCAAATCTCAACATTCTACGACCAATAGTTTTTGATATATGCGAGTTACATACATACGTACGTACGTACGTACAGACGGCATGGAAAAACTGACCACAATAGACTCTTTGAAAGTTACTTTGAAATTTTTCAAGTATCCATTATTCCAATCATGTGTCGGATCTTGGTGTGTTTCAAATTTCCGTGAGATCTGTAAGATTTTATTTACTATCAATTATCATCCACGACTTTTTTTGTCTGCCCAAAACTATTACCCTCTTTAGCGGAGGGTAATTACTATGTATTAATAAATTTATCACAAGGAAAATCAGAATATATTTGAGGAAGGAAAGGATATACAACAGTAAAATATGGAACCCCCCCCTTTTCTCTTCTAGATTGTTTAAAATATTTATCGCTTCTATAGCTTATAGATTTCATTTCTAAATAATGATTATCAGATTTAATATAAAACAAATCATTGTTTACATTTACACAAGCGAATATTAAAAATAAATAATGAAAAAACTATTCAATTCCGATAGTCCACCATCTCTAACGGAACAACCTCTAACATGAAAACGGAAGTTTTGGGGAGGGACAAAGGAGAAGAACGTCAAAGTAATCCCTTTTTTTCTTCAGCTTAACCACGTGTGTGCACAGCACGATATATATCCCGGGTAAAAGCAGAGTATAGGGGAAAACTCGCAATGCATCATGGGAAAGCAAACACTCCTATGCCTCCTTTCGACTAGGGATCTTTCTACCCTGCATTTTTCCCCTCATGTAGGGGAAGCTTTACTCCGCATTTGTGTGCATGTAAACGGGCCCACAAAGCCATTCACGATGTCAATCTCCCCGAGTAAAACACGAGCAGTTTGTGTTTTACTAGAGATTTACCCAAAATTGGCAGTCTGAACGCACCCTCTCTCACCTTTTTTTTTTTTTTTTTCAAAATTTTGCATGATGGAAATTAGACATCCCGGGAGACACGTTGTAACTTTTCTTTTGCGTCCCATCATCGATTTTTTGCGTATTTGACACGTTTTAGCGCGTAAGCGGCATCACTGATACAATGCTTAGCAACAGCTCTTTTTGGATTAAAAGAAAGGGAATGCAGAATGAACAAAAGCTTGTAATTTCAGGCAAAGGAATTGAATATGAAAATTTTAATTTTTGCATGATAAAATGTTATTTTTTGCCATTTTTGAAAGTGTCGGGTATTCTTTTTTCATTGCCAGATTTTCGATGCAGTTTGTGCAACTGTATTGTCTCGCATACATTTTAAACTGCAAAGCGATATTGCTTATTTTTAATGCTGTGTAATGTAGAATGTTTTAAATGCCAATATGTATGTGGGGGGAGGGAGGGAACTTTAATATCCGAATTTTGAAATGATAATTATTGATAGAAACATAGAAAACTTTACTTAGAAAACAAAAAAGGGGAGGGGGAGCCCCGAAATGAGACTGAGCTTCCCCTCACTTCAGAGGTTAATCGGGCCCTGCCTACACCTACAAACTATTTATTTACCTCTTTCAAAGTATCTTTTTATAAAATTTTATACAGTAAATACTGCATGCTTCAGTTTGTCTTATTTATGTATTAAATCACATAAAAAGCAGTTTTATTACATATGTTTTTTGTTTATATATACATAAGTCTTTTCATGTATCTAGAAAAATGTATTATTATATAATTTAATATTTATAATGTGTAAAGCAAGTTTTATAGTACAGCAAAACATTTTAGGTATGTTAGCTTAATCATTTAATGCTCATGAGTTATTCTAAAACTGCTATTATAGTATACAGTTAAATTATTTTTCTTAGTGTAGAAATTACATAAAATTTTTTTGTTCTTATATATCTTGGCAACTTTCAGGATTTGAGGGCATGGCAATTTTATTAAGAAGATTGGCATACCCAAACCGACTTAAAGATTTGGAGCCTCTTTTCGGCTTATCAGAAAGCTACATGTCAGTGATCTGCCGTACTGTGATGAAAATTATTCTGCAAAATAAAGGTAAATTATATACTTTTCAATAATTCATTCATTATTTGGATATGTAACATTCATCAATGTTGGTAGTACAAGGAATAATACATAGTTATTTCATAAACTATCCCCACCGCCCTAAAGATTATGCTGCAAAGTTATTAGGTTGCTTTAAATTATAAATACAGTTGTTTATGTGTTTTTAAGGTTTTGTTTTCAAAAAGACAATCTTTTCGCAGTATTTTACAAATTTATGGGGTTTTTTTTTTTAGTCGATTTTTGAGGTCAGATTGGCACAAGAAATGTGTTGGTGCAAGGTTTATTGACCATAAGCTTAAGAGAATTATAACACTATTTCTCAGATTTGAAATAGCAGAATTTATTATAGTAATTAATTTTAATATTGTTTAAAATTAATAAGAAGTACTGTAAGACGAGAAATTGTACATAACAAAACTTTAATATTTCACAAACTCTTTTCTTACGCAGGCCGTTTAGACAGATTCTACTTTAAGAATGACTTTTGTGACACATTTTGTGATGAATTAAAGAAGACATAGGCGTCTGGCATTTTCGGGTGTGCTAGTCGTGTGTTAACGCCCAATCAAATGCAGGAAAAGAAATCCGACAATTTAATCGAATTAATTATAAGAATCCTAATGTTTTTCCTTCGTCACCCACCAGACAAGGTGTTGTGATGTGGCAGGGAAACACGCTTCTCGAGAAAACCAAGGCATTGGAACGGCTTCGCTAAATTCTCACTACCACAAACTGGAGCATGCGCTTAACTTCTACCTTCAGCTTATGCTTGCCATGGCGTTGATTCTGAAATCAACGCTTTCACAGCCAGGAGGTTGAGAGAAGCACACCTCTCTCTCATTCGCTATTGTGATTGTCTCCTTTCCCCTTCCCCACCTTATAAGCTACGGCGTCTCTATAATTCTGGACGAAGTATTCGACTAAAATTTGCTGGTGTTGTAAAATTTAGTTAAGCATTATAAACATGTTCTTCTCATTCAGTTTAATGTATACAGTCAAACCTCGCTATAGAGATACTCGATAAATCCCTCTATAACGATAAAATTTTTTGGTCCCATGGTATTTCTATACTATATTATCTCCCCTCTATATAATGATACATCCCTCTAGAACGATCATTTTATTGGGTCCCTCGAGTATCGTTGTATCGAGGTTTTACTGTATATTATTGTTTGCGTCAGTACAAGGGGGGGGGGTCAGAATGAAAGCAGAGCACCCTCAGTGATGACAGACTGAAGTACAAAATTCTCTTCATTAAAGTATTGATTCCCTCTATAACGATAATTCATTTTACAATGATATATTATTTAGACACCCCCAAAATATCATTATAGAGGGACTCCACTGTATTTGTATTACAATTTAGCAATCCTCCTCCCTGATCCTTAGTTTTATGCAATGTTAAGTTCATCTTTTTTTTTTTTTTTTTTTTTTTTTTTTTAAAGTGTTCAAGCATTTTTATGCCTGGTTTTTAAGTTGTCGGGCATACCTGAGAACCTACTTTTTGCACCTATGTGTTAAACTTATAAGTGTTTTTGGAAGTTGATTTTTTTTTAGAAACAACAAAAATCTCAATTAAAAAAAGTTGTCAGGAGAGGGCACTTACGACCCGAAACACATTGAGTAAGCTTCATTCATTTATTTTAGCAATAAGAAATGTTCAACATGACCTCTAGAACATTATATGACACAAGTAAGGTGACTCACAATGGCCGTTATAGCTGAATGCAACACATCAGAATGAATTGCAGAAACCTCTCGACAGATAGAATGTTTCAGTTCGGCCAATGTTGAAGGGGATGAACGGTACATGAGTGACTTGAAGTTATCATGTATCACGGTCTTTTATTGCAAGTTTAGTTTGCATAATACTGCTAAATCTGTCATGTCAGCGCCCTCTACTGATGACTTTTTTAAATAATATTTTTCTGTTTCTAACGATGTGGCTTCTAACCAAAAAATCCAACTTCCTGTTAAGCCTTTACGCACAAACCGCATGTCTTTATC